>JAAAKG020149577.1:0-95658 GCA_010014905.2 Druon quercuslanigerum
CCTACACATAATAAACACATTTTTTTTCTTTTTTGTTTCAATTTCAATACTTATTTAAAAGGAACTTCGAGTTCATTATGTGATAAGCACACTTTACGTTTTACTTGCTTTAAATTTACCGCGCGATGTCCTTTCAAAATGGATGGAGTTTGACGTGTCGCTTGATTGGTTGACTTTTTTTTTACTTGCGCGTGGCGGGACCATGGCTTTTTGGATCATGATGAGCATCCTTGCGCAGGCAGTCAGGCACGTCTATCATGCCAAAGCTGGGATCACTGGCCCCATACCCTATACTTATGTCCTATATGTATTACAGTAAACTCGAATACTCGAGTTTACTTCTAAATTATTTATTAGTTTGATCTCAAACGTTCTGAAAAATTGTATCATACCTTTCTTAAACTTTTTTGTCTCGAGAAGTTTTTGTCCGCTCAAAATTCCCTCGATAAACAAAACACTAGAAGACATAAAAGTCAAATTTACGCCCAGTATCTAAAAAAGTTAATAACATTTTACTGAGCAAACATTTCCAAATTCTGAGTAAAGTGCAATCCCTGACAATTTTCTTAAAAATTGCGAAAGCCGACGAAACTGCGCTCGGAAGATTGAGCTCGTCTAATTAGGGATGAGGGACACTCGACAATTTTATATTTATCTCGCGCTTTGTGCACTCGATAATGTGATTTGTCGATGGTCGGTAGTGAATTCTCTTTTGTTAAAGCTCCATAGGCTTTAACAACACATTCTCGTAACGCATCTCGTAAAATAGTTTTTCTAATTTAAAAGTTACGAATCCTATAAAAAGAACAATGTTGTTATTAAACATTTTATTTTACCTTTTGTCGTTTCCCCAAAAAGTTAATTTTTCTGTTTTCTTATAACAAAAATGTAAAACAAACTTGTATATTCTTTTTGGTCGAGCAACTCTTGTCTTTTAATTTTTTTCGTACCTTGTGTCGTTTTTCCAAAAATTAATTTATTTTTGCTTTTAATGTTATTTTTTTACTATTTCACCAAAAACTGCATTTCCTAACAAAAAATGATCACACTCAATGTAACCTGTTTAATAAGTTAGTTTTAATTTATCAATGGCTATCAATTCAACCCAAACCGTTTTATATGGAAACACTTACATGCCTTTCCAGCCCAGAGTACTCCATTTTTTTAATTTTCTTATGAATAAAACTTGTAATAAACCATACAGATTTTAGGATTAGTATGTAAAATGAACGTAATAACCACCTAATGTTTTCTGCTACATGTTTCCTCAACTGTCAAATTTTGACATTACCTTTTTTGAACAGATTCGATTTTCTAAACCAATCAGATATGAGGGTAAACCCAAGGGGAGGAAGATTTTTGATGTGATGGGGGAACTCACATAACTCGAATCCCAGTCCCAGCCTCTCGCGATAAGTGAGAGGGTACCGTAAAAATTTTGCCTATTTATTTTTTTTCGTAGCTTGTGTCGTTTGTCCAAAAATTTATTATTAAAATTTATATTTAATTTATTTTTTACGATTAAAGCAAAAACTACACACCTTATAAAAAATGATTAATAATATATTTGTAACTTATTTTAGGGTAAATAACTTTTGTCCCATAATTTTTGTTGTAGCTTGTGTCCTTGGTCAAACAATATAATTTTTTATTTCTTATTTTATTTTTTACGATTTAAACAAAAATAACACGTTCTTTCAAAAAATGATCGATATAAAATGTTTAGCTCTTCTTTCGAGTGAATAATTTTTGTTCATTCACTTTTTCATTGCTTGTGTCGTTTGTCGAATAAAAATTAATATTTTTATTTTTAATGTTTTTTACGAAAAAAACTACGCGTCCTTTCAATTCTGTAAAAGTTTTACAGATGCACAATTCTGGATGTATCATGTTTTCTCATATCTTGCATGGTTTAATGCACAATTTAATTTTTCTTTATTCCTTTTTTGTGGTTAAAAACACAATCGTCGGTCCAAAAATGCTGGTTAACGAACTCGATCCCTTTTTGTCCCCTAAAAACGTGTGCTACAGAATGTAAAAATACTTCAAGTGGATTATTCCCAAAAACACCATTTTTGAGTTTAATTTAAAAACTAAAAAAGCTACCACTTTTTTCCTAATTAAATAAAAATGGTAAATTTGTTTGAAAAGCTCCATGGACTTGGTTTTTTCTTAAAATAAATTGTATGTGCCAGGCAAAATAAATATTTATTGAAATTGAATTAAATTAAATGCAGGACCAAATGTTTGGAAATACTAGCTACGGCACTGACGCCACAGGAATGGGGCGAATGGGGGCGCTGCGGACAAAGCAGGCCCTCCAACCAAGGCATCTCTGGGCATACTCAAGCAATAGCAATCGACGCCATGTTCATTTGTCAACGGAGTAACGGACTGCAACGGACGTCAATTCTACCGGGCTCTTCATTCTCGCTGAATCTCGTAGAAATTCGGAATTTAAAAAAAAGCAGTGATTACGTGATTTTGAATTTAAATCGGCGTGCTTTTTGGACACGATGGCGTGTCTTCGCAAGCGCAAGCGCGAAGAATACGAAATGCAGCTGTTCGGCTTTCACTCGAGAACCGTTAACGCGACCCGTAAGACGCCACCGTTTTGACTTGACTTTCTCTTTGTGTATGCTTTTCAGATTTATTCTTTGGATTTGCTGGCCACTGGATTTTGACAAGTTTCAATTGCTGGACGAGTGGACTTTAGTTTCATGTGAATTTGATCATGACTAGAGTCACACTCGTCCAATGCTTGGAACACTCCCGCATTCGCTGGACGAAGACACGATCACAAAGGCTGACGCTCTCAGTTTTTTAGCTTCCTTCAATCTGCTGCAAGATCTCGTCCGATTATTCAGAGATCGCCAACCTTTTCTTCCCATCATAAAAGTTTCCCATGACCTCTCAATTTTGTAATAAAACAATGTCTTTAGTGGAAAAATGACTTCCCCACGCTCTCCTGTCATCCATGAAGTTTTCGATTTTTGCACTTTTTTTTGACCTTGGGTCACGCACAGTAAAACTCTTAGTTTTTGCTAACTGAGTAACTAGTTTCTGCTTTTGTGAACTAAAATATTGATTCTAGTCAAAAGTGACGCTTTCTTTGTTCTCTCGCTTTTTCTTCCTCGCGTCCTTTGTTTAGGCGCCTGGAATTTTTCGAAAGTAGGCATTTTTATTTTCTCCAAAGTACAGTAACTTCTATACATTCTTAAAAATTTTTTATGGATGGATTAACATTTTTCAACTTTATCTCCACATTCTCAGTCAAAAAATAATTATACATTCTTGCGAGATAGTTAATTAATAATAAGCATCTTTGGAGGATAATTATATATCTAAACCTGATTTTTAAGAGGGACTGGCAATTTTTAACAAATTCCTCGCATTTTCAGTGAAAGATGTCGTTGAATCGAAGATTAAATCACGATGTCGAAATTTGTATGAAGCGTTGGAGAAGAAATACCACCCAGATGAAGAAGGAAAGGCTACTCTCAAAGCTAATATAAAGGAGTTGAGAAAGGCCTACATTCAGGGAGCACAGCCGTATTTGAAAAATATCGAGGTATTTCCGAATAAACTGTTTTTCTTTTCGTGAATCTGGCTTGAATCAACAGGTGGTTTACAACGTTTCAGATATAGCTCGCAAGTAAATTCTTATAAAAGTGTTAGAAATATATTAAATATTGGCAGAATATGTGAAAAGTGATTAGAAGAATATTCAGCGATTATAAATTATATTTTTTAAACAAAAAAAAAGAACCTAAAGAATAAGGAAGGTTAATTTGAACGTAATTTCTAACCAGCGGAAAGCCACCTGTTGCTTCAGTCGCATTGAGCGTCCTTACATATTACCCAAGAATCTTTACTATAAAATTCGCTTTGGAATAAAATGGATTAAAATTAAATCTTATCTAAAAAAAGTGATCTTATGAGGTATCCAGGGCAGTCACTTTTTAAAGATTTTATTCAATAAAAATTTAATTTATCGTATTCAATCTATTCTAATCTGTAGTACGAAAATGCTATTCAATATCAGACCTAAAACTTTTTCTCCTATTCTCCTCTTTTTCCCATTTTTAAAGAATTCACCTTTTCCTCGTTTTTATGCTGAAATGTGAAGTGAATTTATAGAACTCAATAAGTGAATCCAACTATTTCTAGTTGAAAGATATTCTTTTTGATTGAAAATTCGACTATTCATAATTTTAGTTCAGAATTAATCTTTTTGGGGCAAACATTCTTTAATTGGGTTGAAACTTTAATTAATTTATTGACAAATCAACTGATTTGTCGAAAAGTCATTTTTTGCATAGAAAATTAATCTTTTGGAGTAAAAGGCATATTTTTAAGTAGAAAAGTCATCTAGTTGAAAATGCAACTATCTTCTAAAAAAATCATCTGCGTGGTATGCAAATTCAACTGTTTTATTGAAAATACAGTTGATTTTGTTTGCAGTGTAATCCTTTTTGTTACAAATTTTTGGTTGTAAATCCAACTTTTTTTTATGAAAGTTTCTTGTTTTTTCTTCGAAAATGCAACCTTTTGGCTGAAAATTGATTTTTTTCGTTTAAAATTCAACTGTTTGGTTGAGAATTTATCTTTCTTGGTTAAAAAATGAACTTTTTTGTTGAAAAATGTATCTTCTCAGGATAAAAAGTAAATTTTTCCTCTAAGCATTCGACTTTTTAACTTGAAAACTTAAAATTTTTGCTAAAAATGTATTTCCTTGTGGTTAAAAATTCATGTTTTGTTAGTTAAAAATGACCCTTTTTTGAAAATTAAACTTTCCATGATAAATATCAAAGTTTCTCGAAAACATGGGACCTTTTAGCTTAAAAATTTAACTCTGCTGGTGAGAATTTACATCTTATGGTATAAAATTATTCTTTTTTGGTTGAAACTTAATCTATTTGGGTTCAAAATTTATTTTTCGTTGAAAGCTGATCTTTTCGGAATAGAAAGTCAAATTTTTTCTTAAACATTCGAGTTTTCAGTTTAAAAACTCTTTTTTTTTTTTTGAAAAAGGTATATCTTTTGGTAGAAGATTCTTCGTTTTTGGTTAAAAATTCGCGTATTTTGTTAGCAATTCGTATTTTTTAGTAGAAAATTTACCTTTTTGTAATAGAAAGTCGTGTTTTTCATTTTATAACTCAACTTTTTTGAAAAAAGTATCTCTTTTGGTAGAAAGTTCGTCTTTTTTGTTAAAAATGTAACTGTTTGGTAGAATATTAATCGTCTATTTTGGATGAGGATGCAGGTATTCTGATACACATTGATTTTTATGTTTGGAGGTTTATCATTTTATTTGGAAATTCGTATTTTTTAGTAGAAATATTACCTTCTTCGTTGAAAACGAATATTTTATATTAAAAATTTATCTATTTTATTAAAAATTCATCTCTTTTAATAAAAATTGGATTTTTTTGGTTAAAAATGCAACTTTTTGGTTGAAAATAAATAATCGGTTTTGGTTAAGGATTCAACTATTTTGTCGAATATTCGCCTTTTTTGGTTGAAATATTAAGTACCTATTACATTTTTTTGTCGATAAATCATCTTTTCTGGTAGAAAATTAACTTTATTGTTGAAAATTAATATTTTCGGGATTAAAAGACAATTTTTTCTTAAACATGCGAGCTTTTAGTTTGAGAACTCAACTTTTTTTGTTAAAATTGTATCTCTGTTGGTCTAATATTAATCTCTTTTGGTAAAAATTCATCTCTTTTCTGTTAAAAATTTAATCTTTTTTTGCTTACAAAATCAACTGTTTGGATGAAAATTCTGTTTTTCGAGAATAAATGTAAAAAGATTTTCAAAAATATTCAATTTCTTAGCTTAAAAATTCATATTTAAAAAAAAAATCATTATTTTGTTAATATTTCGCCTTTTTTTAGGAGAAAATTCATCTTCTTGGTTAAAAAATAATACTTTTATTTAAAAAATTCATCTATTTTATTCAAAATGCATGTTTTTTGATAAAAATGGTATTTTTTGTTGTAAAAATGCAACTGTTTGGTTATCTCGAATTTTCCTTACTTTTTTTGTTTAAAATATTAAGTGTATACATATTACATTTTTTGTCGAGAATACGTCTTTTTTGGTTGAAAATAAACTTTGTTGTGGAAAATTCACCTTTTCCGGATTAAAATTCAAGGTTTTCGGGAATATTCAAATTATTAGCTTTAAAACTCAACTCTTGATAAATATTTACATATTTTTTGGTTGAAAATTCAACTTTTCAGTTGAAACTTTAGATTTCTTGGTCGAAAATCAACTGTTTTGTTTAAAACTCATTTGTTTTCCTATGAAAATTTCAACTTTTTTGGTTTAGAGTGCAACTGTTTGTTTGAAGATTAATAATCTATTTTGTTTCAGGATTGAAATTTTTTGTTGAAAATTAGTTTTGTTGTCGTTGAAGATACATAATTATGTTTGGCAATTCATCTCTGGTTAAAAATTAATTTTTTGACTTAAAATTAAAATATTCCATTTTTATGTAAGTTTTACGTTAAAAATTAATCTATTTTGTAAAAATTTCATAAAAGTGTCATTTTCTAAATAAAAGTAACTGTTTTTAAAAAATTATTAATACATTTTGGTTGAGGTGTATTAATTAATTATTTATTTTAAATATTAAATTCTCGATTACTGGTCTCATATTTTGCCATTGATACAATTTAATATTTAACATCAAATTATTCAACATTTTAGTTAAAATTTATCTCTGGTTGAAAATTAAATCATTTTTATTTAAAAACTTATATTTTTTATGAATAGAAACTTCATATTTTCGGTTGAAAATGCAGTTTTTGGTTAAATATTCATCTATTGTATTGAAAATTAATTTCTTTGGGTCGAAATTTAATCTTTTTTGCATCAAAATTCAACTATTTTGGTAAAAAATTGGGTAATTTGGTTAATTTTTTGTTGTTAAAATATTAGATGTGACATTTTTCGTTGAAAATTCATCTATTTGTTTGAAAAATTAACTGTTTAATTTCAAGGTATTTTAAGAAGTTTTTAAAGGTTTCAAAATATGTAAAGACTAATAATATAACAATAAGGCATACGTATTTTAAAATAAACAAATATTTATTTGTATTGTTTTTATAGGATTGGCGGCCTTATTTGAAGTATTAAAATCTATCATTAAAGTTCTAAATTAATTAAAAATACTTTTTTTGCGAAGCGTGTTTATTTGCTGTTTAAATTAAAATTTCCACGAACTTATTTGTTTACAACGATCTATGTTTTTATGTTTTACAGAAAATTGTTGAAAAATACGTTGCGGTTCCGGACCACGTTTTGCTCGAAGAAGATAAATGCCAAGCTGTTCAATACACGGATGAGGAATTCAAAGAGCTGAACGACAAATTAGAAAGTCTGCAAAATCGAATGAAAAGGGTAAATTTCCAATTCAGATTTTCATTTTATATTGTTAAACTAAAAGAATTAAAGTTGAGAGCCTTTGAAATTAGACTAATTTGAATTAAATGTGTTAAAAATTTAATATCAAATTGAATATCAGATCGAAATGTGATCAATTACAAATTTTTAAATAATACCAGAAAGACATAGTAGCATTTGAAATTGAGATTAAAAGTTTGTAACCGGATAATTTCAGATTGAGACGTTATAATTATTTTTAAATAAACTATTATTTTTGGCAGGCACAAATGTTAAACGCGGTACTAAACAAAGAGCTGGAAGCAACAAAAGATATTGATGAATTCGAGGAGAGCTTAAAGAAAACCTTCGAAGTGATTGAAAAAGGGTTGAGTTTTCCCGAACCTGACACTGAAGCTTTGCAAGCAGTTGACACGTACAAAAATTTATGTAATGTTCTAGAGATTATGACTTCGAAAACAGAAAAGCAGATTTTCAACCCAAATTTAGGCGACATTAAATTAAAAGAATTAGACTTTGATAATTCGTAGTGACAAATTAAGAAAGCAATTAAATTGACACTAATCATGATCTCTTAATGATAAAAATGATTAAATCTGTACATATTTATTCCTAGAATCTTATTGTAGTGACACATTAAGAACGCAATAATTTACACTAATTATGATCTCTTAATGAGAAAAATGATTATATTTGTAAATATTTTTATCTCTAGAATCTAATTGACTTGAAAATATATTATTTTTAAATAACTTTCAATTTTTGTTGTGTTAAAGATTTTCTCCTACTGTGTACTGATTTAATGTTTGGTTAAGTGATTACTTTCAGGTTTAAACTAGGCTTTATCCATTTATTTAAAAGAATGAAAATTATTTACTCTGTTGTATTTAATAATTATTATTTATCATATTTATTTATTTACTCGAAAAATGACATTGTATTCTCATAATTTTCCGATATTACTACTATTTTTAAGTTTTCCTTGAAAAATATTTTTAGTTAAGTTTTCAACCAAAAAATCTTAAAATTCTCAACAAACTACATACATTTTTTATCAGATAGTGTAATTTTTATACAGAAAGATTATTTCTCTACCAGAAAATACCAACTTTCAACAAAATCAGAGAAAAAGCGGGAAATGACAGTGAATTTATTTTTTGACAGGGAATTTTACAAACCTTTAGAAGAAAAAAATGCTCTCGCAAGCTTGATTTTAACACTTATTGTGCATTTTTAATTTAAAGAATTTTAAAATAAAGTTTAAAGACTTAAAAAACTTAAAATTAGTGGCGTTTTAAATCGAAAATTTTCGATAAAAAGGTTTTTAGTTGATCCAATTTGAATATAAATTATAATGATTTTTAAAATTGAACTATAAATTAGGGATTAGCAAGTGAATAATAATTGATTTTACAACAGGATTCGGAATTAGTTCAAAATTTAAGAATTTCCAGATTTTGAAGTTAAAAATTAAATTGATTCTATTGAAATTTAAAAAGTATTAGTGCAGTTAAGCAAGTTTAAACGCCCAATTGAAACTTTATAAACCATTTTCAATTTTAAAATGACTTCAAAATAAGATAGATAAACGTTTATTTTTCAGTCTGCTGGCCTTACAAAATTGACTTGCTTACGCTTCCATTTTTACAGAATTTTCTTACAACTAACTCTTTAAAAACTAACATTCATCCACACATTATCTTTAAGCCGACCTTGCCTTCCTCCCTTCGCATCGCCTCGCACGCATGTCGCTACTTCCTCGCCTCGCACGCATGACGCTATTTTCTCGCCTTGCCAGCCTCTGCCTAATCTAATCCCTAATCCTTATCTACTATTTACAATATGTACAATTTTCTTAATTCTAATCCTCTCCTATATACAATCTTACCTTCTCCATTCCTCTTCCTCCTTACTTTTCTTCTCCACCTTACACTCCCTTCACCCATGCCACTGCCCTTTTGTCCCCCTTTAATGCAACCATACCTCCATGCTTAGCCCACTCACTTCCACCTCTTCACACTTCTCCAACCAGTGTTTCACTTTTGCATCACCCTTCCTGCACAATTCAAACATCCTCTTCTCTCCAGAAAGCCAGAACCTATTATAACTTTCCATGCATCCGTATCTCATTCTCGCTATAAGTTCCTGACTTCCTTGCTCTCCTTTCTCACACAAATATTCCGCTCTCTCCCTTGGCATAGTCCACACATAGTTCCCATTAAACCTTGACTCTCTTATTCTCTCCTTCCCTGCTTCCTTCTCTCTCTCCATTCTGCTCCTTTTAACCAACTCATACACCCTCCTTTCTTCCTCATGCATCCTTCTCTTTTCACCCATCTGCAATCCATTCGTTCTAAAATACCTTTCCCTTTCTACCTCCAACCTCCCACCAAAAAATTTCCAATAGATTACGTCTGTTCTCCTCCCACCAACATTCCCTAACCAGCTTACTTCCCCCTCTTCTAAAAATTTCTCCTCATATTTACACGCTCGGCTCCTCGTTATAATCCCTAAATTCGTTCTTCCTGTCTCCCTCCTGAGAATATAGTTTGGCATATTCCTTGCTAAGCCAAGTGTCCACTTTAGAAACCTCTCCTGTATCATATTTACCTTCTCACTTACCTTCCACCTCCACTCCGTAAAATAAGACACTAATCACTAGCGAATCAAACAATTTTATTCTCCTTACAAAATCATCTGCAAACAACCTCTTTTCCAGCCCCCACACTCGCCTTATCACCACATTTGCCTTTCTCACTCTCTTTTATATGACCATCCACTCCCCCATTCCTCCGAAACAGGAAACCCAGGTACACAAACTCTTTCACCTCCTGTACCTCGTTTCCCTTCCACTTCCACTCTCCTCCCTTATCTCCCCCCCCCCTACTTTTCTGAACACCATAACCTTAGACCTATCCGCATTTAACTCTAACCTATTTTTGTCCAAGTATCTTCTCAACCTTGACATCATCTCCTTTAAAGCCGCTTCGCTCTTTGCTAGCAGCACTATGTCATTTACATATGCGAGTGACCATACCCTTACCCCTCCTACCACTCCGGCCGCGATCTTACTTTCCATATCTGCGATTAAAATTGCAAACAGCGTTGGGCTAAGCGGGCACCCCTGCCTCAACCCCCTATCCATCCAGAAACCTTCAGAGATTCCCTCCTCTCCTCTCACCCTATCTTTCGCCTCCTCATATACCTCCTTCACCCTTTCGATCAGGCCTCTCTCCACTCCCCTCTCTTCCATTACCTCCCACAAACTCCCCCTATCCAGCGAAGAGAACTCGCCTTTTAGATCTACAAAAAACGCGTACACTTTGGCACCCTTTTTGACTCGTTCTCTATCCACTACGTGCTGCAACACGTAAATATTGTCAATGGTACTCCTTCCCGCCCTAGAGCCCGCCTGCGTCTACGGCAGTATGCCTTTCCCCATCACATTCCTTCCGCAGCCTACCTGCCAGCACCATCGCGTATATTTTGTATGCCGTATTCTTTAGCGTAATTCCTCTGTAATTATCCTGCCTCTCCCTATTCTTTTTTTATACAGTGGTACGATCACCCCCTCCCTCCACCCATTTGGGACTCCCTCCACCGCCATACTTTTCTCACTACCCCCTTCAGCCTTTCCCTTAACTCTTGTGTGCCAAACAGCGAAACTTCGTTCTCTCCCCCGTCCAGCCTAAAATATTGTTTAGGCCTAAAACTGGGAATTTTTTAAATAAGAAAAATAACATTGCACATTAAAATTTTTATTGTTGTATTAAAAAAATTTAATTTACTAGTAAAATTGTTAAATTTTGATGTATAATGAATATTGAACACCAACAAACAATTTTTAAATTCCAACAAAAAATTCGTGTAGTTGAAGAAATATTTATAAGGCCTGAAAAGATTAAAAATTAATTAAAAATGTGAAATGATTTCAAATAATTTAAACGAAGCAAGGAATCCTTATTATGATATCCTTATGAAAGGATTTAAAAGAATAAAAAACATTTTCTTAATATTCCTAAGAAACTTGAAAATGACTTTATCTAAAAAAAATAATTTTAAGAGAAAATTTAAAGATTTCCAAAATTGTCAAAAATATTTTTAATTTTACAGTATTAAAAAAGATTAGGAAGAATTCGAATCATCATAAAAAATGCTAAAAATTTCTGAATAAAATTTCAAAAATAATTGAAAATTTTTATAAATGTGAAACAACACGTAGATGTTTCAAGAATGAAATAATACGTTAAAGCTTTCGAAGGATTTTTAAACTATTTAAAATGAAAGTAATTTAACTTTTAATTAAAAAAGTATTTAGTTTATAACAAAAGTGTATTCGTTCAATTTTGAAGATTTTTAGCTAAAAATTGCTCAAAATGATTTTTAGTTCTGTTTATATTACACCCAAATAACTATATTACTGACCTCACTTTTTCAGTTTACTGAATTTTTTTGAACATAAGAAATTTTTTTCTAAATATAATATCGGACTCAGGTAGATATTTTAAATATATAAATTTTTTATTTTTCTTCGTTTCTCAAAACTTTTACCTTTAATGGTTTAATTTTTAATCTAAAAAAATATCAGTTTTTAATCAAAAGTGTAGTAGTTAAATCTTCATTCAGGATATTTAATTTTCAACTCAAAAAACGGGTTTTTACGCACAGTTCAATTTTGTACGAAATTGTTGCATTTTAAAGTGAAACAGACGAATTTTCTACAAAGTGGTTGGATTTTTAACCAAAGAAAAAAGCGAATTTTCAACTAAAATTGTGAATCATCAACCAAAAACATTAACTTGGAAGAAAGCAGTAGTTAAACTTTCAACCAAATAGTCGAATTTCGAATAAAATTTAAACAAAAAGGATTTAATAGAAAATAAGAAACAGATTCATTTGAACAAAAAATATGGATTTTTAAACAAACAGTAGCATTTCTGATAAAAAAAAAATTTTACCAAAAAAGTCCAAGTAGTTAAATTTTCGATCAAACTGTTAAATTTTCGAGCCGTAAATACTACAATATAGTTAAACTTTCAACTTGAGAATGCGAAGATTCTACAAAAAAGTTCATTTTCAATGGATGAGTGAAATATTCAATGAAAAAATTTAATTTTCAGTTAAAAAAATATTTTTAACGGAAAAAAAGGATTTTCAAACTGAAATCATGAATCTTGAACCAAAAAAAATTAGCTTTTCAGGAAGCAGTTCGACTTTCAACCAAGGAGTTGAATTTTAAACGAAAAATTTAATCATTCATATTTCAGCAAAAAAAGTAATTTCATTAAAAGTAAAAAGCATTTCGAATTAAACAATAAAAATGAATTTTCAACAAAATTCTTTAATCCTGAATTGTAACATTAATTTTCAACCAAACAGTTTAACTTTTAACCAAAAAAATTGTTTTTCCACGGAATTCTTGATCTTTCGAGCCGAAAAAAATAAGAAAGGGGGAATTTTGATCAATTATTGTTAACTAAAGAATAATATTTTACACAAAGAAAGTTATTTTTCCATTGAAAATTTCTGTATTTCAGACTATAATTTTCAAATTCATACTGCACATAACTTTAATACTGGAAAAATTTTATTACACTATTTTTTGAACAAATTTGATACTATTTTAGATCTGAAGTGAGTCCGAAGCCTGCGAGAACCTTGAATTATTTTTTTTCTTCTTTTAAAACCGTTAATTGAATGAAATACGAAAAGTAATTTAAATATTTTAGCCGATTATGAAAGAAGCATCTCGTTTCGAAGAAATCTTGTCACTGAAAAGTTTTTTATTTATCAAGATAATTGATCTTTTACTCATTACAGAATAAATAAAGAGATTTCTAAGCATGTTTTGTAAACTTCACCAATTATCTTATCTTATAGATTACGATGAACAGACTTCAATATTGTAAATAATTCTATAAGTTTTTAATTTCCTCCCCGCGAATATAGAATGTTAAAGTATACATTTTTTGAGATATTCAAGGTACAAATTATAGAGTTTTAAACAATTACAAAAATTTTCAAAGTAATTGAACAATTTTAGGCAATTTTAAAAGATTACAAGGATTTGTTAATTGCCTTCAATAATTCGAAGGGATTTCAAAACTTCTGAAATATTGTAGGTTATTTAAAAAATTCTAAGTAATTTTGAATAGGTTTCAATTTTTTTCAAATTTTTTGTATTTTTAATACTTCTAAGGAATTTTCAAGGCGTTTAAAAAATTTAAAGAATTTCAAGAGATTAACACTTTTTAAAGGAATTTCTGAGGATTTAAATGATTGTAAGAGATTTATCAACATTCACATCGGGGTTTAAACAATTAAATAGAATTACGGAAGATATGGGACGATTGTAAAGGATCTATAAAGTTTTAGGATATTTTCAAAGATCTCAAGAGCTTTCATAAAATTTGTGAGAATTTAAATTATTTTAAGGGTTTTTAAAAGCTCTAAAGTTATTTTAATCAATGTTCACGCACTTTCTCGGAACTGTATAATCTTTTAATAGATTTCAAATAATTTTTTATTCATAAAAATGGAGTGATTTCAAAGATTTTCTATTTATTTCAATTAATGGCAGGGATTTCATAGAATTTTTATGATTTTAGGGCATTTTTAACAGTCCTAACGAACTTTCAAGAAGTTTCACAGATTTCAAGAGATTTCAAAGGACTTTACAAAATTGTTTAATATCCTAGGATCTTTAAGAAAATTCCAACTAATTTTTAAGAGCTTAACCAAAATTCAAAGGATTTGAAAAGTTTTAGGAAAGTAGAAAAAAATTCCATTGAATTTTCTTCAATTGATTTCATTAATTTGAAGGGATTGCAAAGAGTTTGAGAGCCATTTTTTAATAGATTTTAATTATTTTAAGAGATTTAAAAACTATGTTAATAAATTGAAGGGATTTAAAATGAATTTCTTAAAAGCTTTCAAATGTTCCAAGGGATTTCAAGAAATAAAAATTTTGTTAACGGATTTAAAATAATTCTTTTTGGGCTTTAAAGAATTTCGGAAGACAGGTAACGATTTTATAGGACCTATAAGGTTTTAGGATATTTTAAAAGACTAAGATTTCTGTGGATTTAAATGATTTTAAGGAATTTTAAAACCTCTCCAAATATTTAAACAAAATTTTCCAGATTTCAGAAAATATCAGATTTCATGTGATTTCACGGGATTTCATAATATTTGAATGACTTTCAAATAATTTCTGCTCAAGATTTGAGGAATGAATTTGAATAAGATAAGTTGAAATTCTTAATTAAAAGATGAGTTTTCAACAAAGTACATGCTTTTTTTACGAAATAGTTTAATTTTTAACTCAGAAAGAGAAAAATTTCCAACCAAAAATGGAATACTAAAATTTTTAGATAAAAAAATTAACTTTGCATCAAATAAAAACGACTGTTCAAGTTAAGTGAATTTGAATGTTTAAAAATACTCATTTTGAAAAGAATGGTTGATTTTTGAAGCCGAAAAGACTAATTATCTACAAAACACTTACATTTTCAACCCCAAAATATGGGTTGCCAACAAAAAAGGTAATTTTCTGCAAAACAGTTAAATTTTTAAGTAAGTAATTTAATTCTTAAACAATAGTTGAATTTTCTACCAAACAGTTAATTTTCAAACAGATAGATTAATTTCCTACCCAACAAGTTGAATTTTGAAGCAAAAATGTCAAATTTTTTACAATTCAGAGGAATCTATATCCGAAAATATCAATTTTTAACACAATAGTGAACTAAAAGAATGAATTTTTAAGAAAGTAGAACAACTTTCGACTGAATAGTTAAATTTTCAACCAAAAATTAAAATTTTGAACAAAAAAGTTCATTTTTAACCCAATAAAAATAAAAAATTAACTTTTAACCTAAAATAATTTAATTCTCTTTTTGGCTTCTATTAATTCAATCCCCATATAAGACAAAAAAAGAGAAAAGAGTAAGTATCTTAAAAACAGTTACTTAATACGTTCGATCTTAAAAAATTAAAAATTTGAAAGTAATTGTAATAAATACAAAAATTTGGATTTTTCAGAGGTGCATAATTATTTGGGGTTATAGCAAATAGCCTTTGTTTGCTGCTAAAAGTTTTAAACATTCTTGGCGGATTTCCCGTTTTCCCATTCTATTGCGATTTTCGATCAAACATTGACGAGTTAAATTTTCAGTAAAAAAAGAAATAAATTTTTGACAAAAAAAAAGAATTTTCAACCAAAGAAATTTTGTTTAACTATAACGATGAATCTTCAATAAAAATTTTTTTTTAAACAAATATTTCAATTTTTCGAGAAAAAGATGAATTTTCAACCACAAAGAAGATATTTTTATCAAAAAGATTAAATTCAGCACAAAAGACGAATTTTCAACAAAAAACATGATTTTTCAATTAAGCAGTAGCGTTTTCAACTAAAAAACATAAACTTTCAACCAAACATGGAATAGTTAAAAACATTAATTTTCAACAATAAAAAGAATTTTTAACAAAATGAGTTAAGCTTTAACCAACAAAAATTAATTTGTAACTGTAACGATAAATTTTCAATAAAAAAATGAATTTTGAACCAAATAATTGAATTTTCGACCAAAAAGATAAATTTAGAACCATGCAGATAAATTTTAAATAAAATGCATGCAATTTCAACTAAAAAAGGATTAATTTTCGACCGATAATAAAATATATATATTTACAGCTAAAAAAATTAATTTTTTGATCATAAACAACGAATTTTCCACAAAAAGTTAAGTTTTTAACAAAAAAAGAGGATTTGCAACAAAAAAATTAGATTTTTAACTAAGGAAATTAATTTTTAACTACAAAGCGAAATTTTCTACCGAGAAGATTAATTCTACCACAAAAGACGAATTTTTCACGAAATTCATTCTTTTTCAACCAAATATGGAATAGTTAATTTTTTATTTTAAAAAATGAATCAATTGAATTTGAAACCAAAAAAGATTAATTATAAACTGAAGAAAATCAAGTTTTAAAACGACTTTTCAAAAAAAATATTAAAATTTTTAAACAAAGAAATTAATGTTTGTCCAGTAAGATGAATTTTGTACCAAGAAGATTAATATTCTATCACAAAAAAAGAATTTTCAACAAAATGCATGAGTTTTCAACTAAAGAAGATAAATTTTCAACCAAACATGGAATTAAAAAATGAATTTTTAAACAAAAGCATTTTTTTTAAGAATATAGTTAAATTTTTAACAAATGAATGGAATAATTATATTTTCAGTTTAAAAAATTAATTTTTACAAACAAAAAAAAACGAATTTTTAACAAAATACATGAATTTTCAACTAAAAAAGATAAATGTGGAACCAAACAACAAAAAATGAATTTTTAACTATACGGATGAAGCTTTGATTAAAAAAATAGATTTTGAACCAATCGTTAAAATTATCTACCAAAAACCTTAATTTTATACTACAAAGATGAATCTTCAATAAAATAATGAATTTCTAACAAAACACATCAATTTTTAACTATAAAAGATACATTTTCAAAAAAAAAATGGAATAGTTATACTTTCAGTTTAAAAAAACAATTTTTAATGATGAAAAATTTATTTTTAACAAAAGAGTTATATTTTCAGACAAAGAAACGGATTTTCAACAAAAAAAAAATGAATTTTCAACTAAACACGACGAATTTTCTCCAAAAATTGAATTAAAAAAAATTGAATTTTAAACTAAAACAGATAAATTTTCAATCTTTTTTAGTTACCTGTTATTGCTAGCTACTTTTTAATAGTTATATTTCCAGTTACAAAAATTAATTTTGAACAAAAAAAAAAGTTTTCGAATTAAAATAATGCATTATAAACAAAATAATGCATTTTTAACAAAGTAGTTTTACTTTCAAGTAGATAGTTTATATTTTAACTAAAAAATATTTTAATTTGAAACCAAAAACAGTTGAATTCAGCCAAAGAAGACGCATTTTAAATAAAATGGTTGAATATTATCGATTAAGAAGAATATTTTTCAAATAAGCAATACAAAAATTTGATTCAAAATGTGCATATTTCATTAAAAAAAAATAGATTGACTTTTTTGCTTTCATAAAAATTGTTGAGTCGTGAGCAAAATAATAAACTGAATGAGCATTCCCTAAATTTAGGAATTATGCAAGTAACTTATGCGAAATCAACATTTTTATATAAATAATTTAGTACAATCCGTACAATGTGTTGATTATTTATAATATTTTTAAGGACTTGCAATTTTTAAGGCAATTCGGCGTTTTTGGACATTTTAGTTTCCAAGCATGAAAAACCAGGACATACATAGCACAACAAATTAGAAAATCAGGACAGCCAAAAAAAATCAGGAAATATCCTAATAAATCAGGACCTCAGGTCAAGCTAGGCTTTTGAAAGAATTACGTACAATTAGGACTTATTATTTATCATATTGTAGAATTAGAATTCGTGGATTTCTATTGCATATAAGAAAACGATCAAGTATAGGAATTTCTTGGAAAGAACTAATATCCGCGCTTCTAAGAATTCGCTACCCCTCACTCAAAATATCGCATCTCATTGGCCTAAGAATCGAGTCCTCTGTTACGATTCGGCGAAATTGAACCATCAAGAAAAAGGGAGTAGAAGAAGGGGTAGCCAACGCACCGGCTATTTCACTTTGCAACTGATTTGCGTGAAGTAAAGATCATTCGAGTTTAATGTTAAATTTTCTCTGATTCAGTCAAAAATTTTTTGTTATTTTTTTTTTGTCAAATACAAATAATAATTTAAGAACACGGTTCTCCATTACGATCTTTTTATATCATTTTTCTCAATTTATTAAAACGATTTCCGGGCAGTAAAGTTTAATCTTGTACAATCCCGTCTAAATTCTGAAGTTCGCGATTGGCCTCTGCTGCTGAAGATCATCACTGAAGATCAACACTGAAGATCATCATTGAAGATGGACCAAGAAGGCAACACCCAGCTGTCAAATGATATATCGACACGCACTCCAAGCGACATCACGATTCAGCTTTTGCATCTCGCGAATAGAACGAAATATGAAATCGTACAAGAAAATGGTCAACGCCGGCTCACGTGTCCGGAGCTCGTGGAAAACGAAAAAGAACGACCTAAGGGTGCCGAAGTTTTTCTCGGCCGTTTGCCGCGTGATTGCTACGAGGACGAGCTTGAGCCGTATTTGTCTAAAATTGGTAAATTACTTGAATTAAGATTAATGTTAGATTTTTCGGGTTCCACTCGGGGTTACGCTTTTGCTCTTTATGAAAATGCCAAGATTGCTCGGGAAGCCTGCAGATTGTTAAATAACTCCGAAATCCGGCCCGGACATCGTATCGGTGTCGTTAAATCTATGGATAATTGCCGACTTTTTTTTGGGGGGGTTCCTAAGGATAAATCCAAGGAAGATTTCATGGCGGAGTTGTCTAAAATTTTAAGTGGTATCACGGATATTTATCTCTATCCTAATTCGGAAGATCGTACTCAAAATCGCGGTTTTATTTTCGTGGAATTTAAGGACCATCGATCGGCTGCTATGGCACGTCGAAAGCTCATCCCCGGAAGAGTGGTCCTTTGGGACCACGAAATTGCTGTCGACTGGGCTGACCCGGAACCTGGAGACCCAGTCGATGAAGAAGTCATGGAAACGGTATAGATTCTAGTTTTCCTTTTTTTCAGAATGGTTTTTCCTGTGCGCTGTGAGGAAAATTAGTAGGTGTCATGTGCTTTTCGACTTTTGCATGACCTGTGCGCAGTTTTTCTTTCCAGGGCGATATCATTGGTTAGGGAGAATTTGAAGTTTTGAATTGAGTGACTGTATTCGATATCGGTAACCATTAAAATTGGCATTCATTCAAATTTGGAAATGAAATTACTTGAAATTTGAGAACATTCGATTAAAAAGTCTCGATTTTTCAATAGTTAAATTTTAAAGAATGATTTATTTTAAAGAGGTTAGAAAATTCAGGGTTGCTACAGGTCTACAGTTCAGGCAATTTTAGAAATTTTGGAAACTTAAAACTGGCCAGGGAAATTTTCATAAATTGAAGATGAACTTAATTTTATTATTTCGTTGAAAATTCAACAATTTTGTTACAGCCATTCTTATTGGTAAATAATTCAAGCGTTTTGTTGAAAATCCGCTTTTTTGGGTTGAATTCAACTGTTTTTGAATAAAAATTAAAATGTTTTAAATTTAAGTATGAAATATTACATTTTTCGTTGAGAATTTTTAGTTGAAAATTTAACTACATACTTAGTCAAATGTGGGACTGATTTGTTAAAAATTAATTTTGTTGGTTGATGATTCGTCATTTTAATTCAAAAACCTGTTTTTGGTTAAAAATTCAAACATTTGGTTAAAAGTTAATTTTGAATTAAAAATTTAACTATTTCATGTTCCGTTGAAATTGTATCTTATTCATTTGAAAATTAGTGTAATTTGCAGAAAATTTAACTATTAGGTTGAAAGTACTTTAAAAATGATTTTTATTTTGTTAAAGATTAATCTTTTTTGGTAGAAAATTTGACCATTTCCTTTTAAATTCATTTTATTTGGTGGAAAATTATTATTGTTTTTTGAAAATTTAACTACATACTTAATCGACAGTGGAACTGATTTGTTAAAAATTAATTTTGTTTGATGATTCATCATTTTAATTGAAAACCCTTTTTTTGGTTAAAAATTCAAATATTTTGTTAAAAATTAAATTCAAACTAAAATATTAACTATTTCATGTTCCGTTGAAAATCTTATTCATTTGAAAATTAGAATATTTTGCGGAAAATTTAAATATTAGGTTGAAAAAAACCTTTAAAAATTCATTTATTTTGTTAAAAACTAATCCTCTTTGGTAGAAAATTGGTCCATTTCCTTTTAAATTTATTTTAGTTGGTGGAAAATTAATTTTTTTTATTGGAAATTTAACTACTTCATTTTAAGTTGAAAAATGATTTGTTTTAGGTGAAAATGCAACTACTTAAAGAACTTACCTTGTTAGAAAATAATCTCTTTAGTTAATTCTTAATTTTATTTTATTTTTTTGTTGAAAATGTATCTTTTTGTTGAAAATCTGTTTTTTTTTAGTGGGAAATTAATCTTTTGGGTTTAAAATTCAGCCAATTAGTTAAACTTTTTTTTGTTAAAAAATTGAACTTCGTGTTTCATTCAACTATTTGGTTAAAATTTAATTTTTTAAAAGATTCATCATTTTATTATGTTAATGGAAGATTTAACCATTTTGTTTAAAATTAGTTTTTTTGTTGTTAAAAATTACTTGTTATCTGAAAATTGAACTATCCTACTGGATTGAAAATGTCTTGTATTTAATGGGACTGAAATTTGCAGCGTTTATGAACGAAATTATAAAATTTCCGAAAATTCTTTTACTGATTATTTGCACCTGGTACCAGGTAATACAAAAATTAGTTTAATTCCAATCATTTGTAATAGCTGCCTAAGTTTTATATACCTAGGCACTTGGAAAATTATATAGAAAATGAAAAACAGAAATTTATTTTCGTTTGTAAACTTTGCAAACTTCAGTTACGTTTTATTTAGTTGAAAATTAATTTTGTAACAAAAAAACTTAATTTTTGTTATGTATATTGTTGAAAATTGGTCTTTTTTGGTAGAAAATTAATCTTCTGGGTTGAAAATTCAACTATTTGGTCAAAAAATTAGTTTTTTTTTGAAGATTCTCATTTTAGTTAAAGATGAAGTATTTTAGATAAAATTTAATTCGGTCATTAAAAATTTTTTTTATTTTAAATTATTTTTTTTATTAAAAAATAAATTTTTTAAACCGAAAATGTAACTATTCCATTTCTGTTTGTAAATTCATCTTTTTTAGTCACAAAATTTATTCATTTTGTTGAAAAATCGTCTTTGGGTTGAAAATTTAATTATTTTGGTAGAAACTTTATATTTTTGGGGTTGTAAATTTTAATTTTCGCATTGAATACTCAACTGTTTTGCAGGAAATTAGCTTTTTTTTGTCTTGAAAATTCCTTTTTTTGTTTGTTGCAAAATTAGGCTGTTTTTGATCGAAGATTCAACAAATTTGTTGGAAATATCAACTATTACACTTTTTTTATTATTTTGATAGCCAAAACGAAAAATGTAGAACGGCCAGGCAAAATTTAAAATTGTTCAGTTTAAGTCAGGATATTTCGAAATGTGGTTTTTGTAGCAACCCTCAGCATTCAATTTCGTACTTTAAAAGTTCCAGTTTATTCTTGTCTACAATTTAAAATTATTCAAGATTTAAAGTTTACAAATTTGAACTCAGTGGCAAGTCTCGCCCAAGTCTCGCTTTCAGCCCCCCCCCCCCCGTTTTCGGTCTTTCTAGAACTGTTCGCCCACGCAGATACTCAGGGGAGCAGGGCGAGAGCGGCTGCGACTGTCGCTTTGGAAGGGCCGCAATGCGCGAGTCCTCAGTAGACTATAGTGCGCAATAGCATGCATTCCAATTGGAAACGGTTCAGGCGGCCCTGACTGTTTACGTTTCGATTCCCCCCGAATTCAGACCAAGGCTATTTTAAGGCAACCCGCAACACTGAACTGAAAGCGAGAGTTTGGTGTATTACGTAACATTATTTTCAACCTCCCCCTCCCCCGTTCAACAATTTTGTGTACTTATTGTTTCAGGCAAAAAGTAGGTAAGTGATGGAAACATTTATAAAGTAATTATTCAGTTATACAACTTCAAGGTGTATACATTTTGTTAATTTTCTTAAAAATGAATCTATTTCGTAAAATAATTTATGTAAAGCAGTTTAAACAGTTTTCAGGGACAAAAATAGTAAAAGTTGATTTAAACAGGAATTTAAATCATTTTTCTGGAAAAATTAACTAATTTATAATTTTTGATCGACTTTAAAGAAATGATCTAATTTAAATAGAGAAGAAACGACTTTATCCGAACAAATTATTTATAACAAGTCAAAATTTATGTGCTAAATTACATAAAGGCACGCACCAATTAAAAAAAAAAGAAAATATTTAGCAAAAATTGCGTTTAAAACTCTTTTTTGCTAGTCGAAAATACAACAGGCCTTTTGCAGGCCCTAATGTCAAGACATAGTGCTTATGATACCCTATTTGCACCCCAAAATAGCACAAATTAGGGAATTTATGTGAGAAGTAACTACAAAATAACCAGGGCTGCGACACAAGCATTATTTGTCACTTCTTTCTCAAATCATCTTTATACCCACTTTTTGAAATGAAAAGAACACATGGCATTTTTAGGAGCTTTTAATTTGAAATATTTTACGGATTCTTAAGAGATTCCAAGTTTGTTACATTCTCATCCTAATGAGAAGGTATTGGTTTTATGTAAAATTTCGCTTTGTCAGTTTTCATCAAATGTTCACGTTTTGAGACCCCCTGAGTCAGAAAAAACGATTTTCACGAAGGTGTCAGTCAGTCAGTCTGTCTGTTGTTTGTATTCTGTAGGCACGATAACTTTCGAAAGATTGATCAGCTTGGATTCTGCTTTGGCACACTTTGAGGGCCTAAAAAGAAAAAACGAGTTCGTAAACCAGCTTTTTTGGATAAAAATTCAAAAAGTGAGCGCATTTTCAAAATGTTTGAGAATTTTTTTTATATTAAAAAAATGCTATGGACGGCTATTTATAGTACTCAGAAACTCGAACAATTTATCCTTATGACTTTTGTCGATAGAATGAAAATTATCAGAGTTATAGCATTTTCAAAATCCAAACAAAAAAAAAAAAACAAAATTCAAGAGAAAAGAAAAGCTGATTTTTGAATGCCCGAAAAGATGATCATGACAACTTTTTGAATTTGGCTGAAAAGTTGAAAATTCAAAGTTTGATCATACAAAGAATAATGAAAAATCAAAAATTACATTTTTCGGTCAAACTATCCAAGATACGAAAAAAATGAAGCAACTAAAATTGGGCGTCCTGAAAAGATCTTCAAAGTTGTCATTAATCACATTTCGATTGGACGCATAGTTTTGGTTTTAGTCGTAAAAAACATTTAAAAAAAATTAAAGTTTTGGACAAACGACAGAAGTTATGAAAAAATAGACAAAAGTGGCGTTCGCAAAAATAGCGAAAACTCATTCAAATTTGTCATGAATAATTTTTGATAGGATACGTAGTTTTCGTTTCAATCGTAAACAATAACATTCAAAATTAAAAAATTAAATTTTTCGAAAAACGATACAAGGTTTGATAAGGAATAATTAAAAAAAGAAATAAAAATGAGATTTGCATATTATTTTTTAATATCTGAATAAGCGCTGCCAGCCCGATGTATAGAAATAAATATAATATATATTTGATGCAATAGAGTTGAACATAATGCAGAATAGTTCGCATTTTCGGTCAAATCAAATGCGAAGCATAATATGCGTGATGAGAATGTGTTCGTTAAAGCCGAAGGAGCTTTAACAAAAGAGAATTTACAATCACCAAATGATAGTTGTCGATGGTTTGACCTTTAATTTTAAAAGTCTTGCGCACAAATGTGCGGTAAATAGAAAGACCGAGCGCGTTGCGCGAGGTGAATGTATCATCGAGCGCGCAGCGCGAAAATTAACAGACGCGCGCTGAAGCTTGCAAACCGCGCGCTATGCGTATGTGCCCACGCAACGGCCAGATTAAAAAAAAATTTTTTAAGGGATTTCAAAACGTTTGAAATATTTTAGCATAAAGAATTTTATAGAAATTCGGAAGATATGGAAGGATTTGGCAGGACCTGCACGTCCTTTTTGGCACGTAAAATTTAATTTATTTAATTTTTTTATTTTTATATTAATTGATATTTCCAAAGATTTGACGGGAACGTTTAAAAGGATTTCAATGATTGTAAGAGTTTTTTGAGAAATTTTCGAGGATTTCAGGAAGTACCACCAGATTTCTTAAAAATGTAACGAGATTTATTAATATTGCAGTGGATTTTAAAGAATGTATTCGAAAAAAGTGATCTATTGCGTAGGTTTTAAAATAAGCGTTCACTCTTAATTATTTTAAATTCTTTGGAATTCTTTTGAGTTTTTTAAGTTCAGTTTGTAAAATGATAAAAGGATTTAAAATATTTTAAGGCAGTTTTATATTATTTCCATTTCTTTTGAATTCTTTAGAATTTTTTTATAGTAATTACCACGTTTTTGGTTGTAAATTAGTAGGGTGTCAAAGATTTGGAGAGATTTAAAAATATTTTATACAATTAATTTGGAATTTGCCTTGAATTCATATTGATTTATCCTGAATTCTTTTGAATTCTATAAAATTCACTCAATTCTACCCAAATTAATGTATATTTAGAATGCTTTTATTTAATTCATCTTCAAGTCTTTAAAAATCACCTTTACTTCTTGGGCATTTCATCAAATTCTTTTGAATTCTCGAATTTTTCAAATTATTTCAAATTATTTTGAATTCTTTTTTTATAAATTATTACGGTTGATTATATATATTATTACTCAATTTTATTTGATTCAATGAATTTGTTTGAATTTGGAGTTTTTATTTTATTGATTATAAATTCTTTTAACCGTACCTTGAATTTTTATATATTTCATCAAATTCTTTTAAATTCCCTTGAATCTTCGTAAGTTCCTTTCAAAATTTACTGAATTCAAGAAAGTTTTTTCATATTTTAAAATATTTCTCAACTCATTTGAATTTTTTAAAATTCACATTGAATTTTTATAAATTTTTTTATTAAACATTTTGTCCAATCCATTTTAATTCTTTGGAATTTAACTTTAATTGTTTTTAAGTCCTATGAAATTATCCTGAATTTGTTACCCTTTAGCGCTATTAAGGACTCTGTTTAAAATTATTTAGTTTTTTTTCCTATTAAAAACTGCTTTGTTTCTTGTTTATAATTTTTAATTATTAAGGCTTTAACATTTTATTTCTTGACATTTTGAAACTCTTCGTTTAAATGGCAAATTCTCAGTCTTCAGTTTAAGTTAAAAAATGTGAAAAAGATCGAATTTGAAAAAGTTTGATCTTCAGAAATTAAAAATTTGCGTAGCCTGTACAGAAGCAAGTAAAATTTTTAATTTCTATCGTAGCAATATCATTTCTTAATTAGTTTAAAACCGAATTTATTCCACTTTTTCAGGGCTGAAAAAAGTTATACGTTATACAATAAATCATATAAAGGTTGGTGTAAATATTTGTTGTCAATCAGAATAAGGAATTACTATTAAATTAAAAATATTCATAATAAGCCAATTGTTTTAAAAGAACATATTTTTAAAATAAATAAAAAAGAAGAAAATTAACATTTTAAGCCAAATAACACACGAAACGAAAAAGTGAAAAAAAGAAAAACGTTGCTTGTGGAAAGTCATATAAGATTATCCTATATGATAACTTTTTGAATTTTTTTGAAAAATAAAAAATTTAAATTTTGATCGCACAAAGTATAAAAAAATTACATTTTGCAGTCAAACTATGCAAGATAAGAAAAAAGTTGAACAGAAAAAAATTGTGCACTTAAAAAGATGCTCTTATAACAAAAAAGTACAGATTCGTCCTAAATTTTTTGACGCTCGCGTAGTTTTTGTTTGAATCGTAAAAAATAAGATTAAAAATAAAAAAATTAAATTTTTAAAAAACAACACAAGGCACGTAGAAAAAATAACAGACAAAAAATGTTTACCCAAAAAGGCTCTTCTTTGTTATCAGTCATTTTTAGATGGGGCGAGTAGATTTTCATTCAATAGTAAAAAATAAGATTCAAAATAAAAAATAAAATTTTTGGAAAAACGACCAGAGACGAAAAATAAGAAAAGACAAACGTTATTCAAGCAAAAAAGTCCTACAAGTTTTGTTATAAACTCTTATGATAAATATATATTTGAAATAAAAAATAACTTACTTTTTGAAAAAACGATATGTCTTTATGGATCTATAATAACATTTTATCTAACCAAGTTTTTCACCTAAATTATATCTAAAAATTTGCTTGGAACAACTTTACGCTAGGATGCGTGTTTCAGGTTTAAATCGTAAAAAAGAACATTGAAAATAAGAAAATTAATTCTATGAAAAAACAACACAAGTTGCAATAAAATGTTTAATAATCATTTTTCAAACTAGAATGAGCTCTTGTTTTCATTATAAAATAAAGAGACTGAGATACGTATCTGTCAATACCAATTAATATTCTGCATTGTAACAATATAAATTTATTGAAATTATACGTTTTTCAGGATAAGTGAGAATAAAAATGTGTGCAAAATAAGGAGCAAATATTAAAGTAATCATGAAAAATAAGATTTCTATATTATTTTGAAATATACAAATAAAGTAGTAGTACCAGATCGAGATACAGCAATGAGTATAATATAACATTAACATACTCTAGAAAAGTAAACAGTTTGAACAAAATCGAGTGCGAATCACGGGATCCGTGATGAGAATCTGTTCGTTAAATCAGGAGCTTTAACAAAAGAGCATTCACAATCACCAAATTACAACTGTCGATGCTTTGGCCTTTAATTTTAAAATTTATTTGCACAAATATGGCAGCGGGCAGATTTTTTATTTTATAGTTTACTTTATGATAGGTATTTCAAGTTGGGATTACTCAAATCATTAAAGTCGTGGTACAAATTTATAATGATACAATTTTTTCTTGAAATTCACATTTCTCACTTATTTAACAGGTAACTGCGCTGTTCTTAAGAAATTTGCCCCTGGAAATGTCTCAGCAGAAAATGAAAGACATGATTTTGAAAGCGACTAACGCACCGATCTTGAAGTTAAAAAAGCTCAGTCACTTTGCTTTCCTTCACTACGAAACGCGAGATATCGCAGCAACTGTTTTGGATTTACTGACACGTAAGTTTAAAAAAGTGTTTAAATTATTGTTAATTAATTAAACAAGGATAACATCCCCATTTCCCTGTGAAAAGATTAGGAAAACATCTAAAACGTAGATTTTTGAAAATTTCGAACAATAAGTTTAGAAACTTAAACATTTTCTGAAAATTTTCGGGCAGATTTTAACGGCAATTTTTTGTTAAATTCAGGAAAGTTACGAATAATTTAAAAAAAAAATTATTAAGTTGTAATGACTTTTTTAATTTTAGAAAAAAATCGATTACTTTAAAAAGATTTTTAGAAGTTTTAGATGTCTTTGATATAACTTATGAATTAAAATCTTTTAATTTTTTCATATCTTTTAAAATTTTTGTAATCCGTGGAAAGCTCTTGAAATAAAATTGAATTCACTCTGGGAAAAAGTATAATTAGCTAAGAATCCCGTAAAATTGAATTTATTTTCCAAAGTTTATAGGAAATATCTTGAAATCTTGAAAAATGTTTGTGAAACCGGGAGAAAACAGGAAATGACCGGGAATTTTTTTCTTTGATTAAAACGGCCACCCTGAGTTATTCAAAGTTATGTAAATTCTCTGACTTTTGCAAGATTCTTTTTTGAGTCTCAGATTTTTCACTAAACAATCAAATTCCTTGAATTTTTTAATTGTAAATAAATTTCTATACAATTAATGCAAGATATTGTTTAATTTACAAATTTCCAAAAATTACATGCATGAATGAAGGACCCCCCCCCCCCTCCCTTTGAGCTGTTACGTATTTTAAGTACGGCCCCTTATTTGAAAACATATTTCTCTTATTGTAACTATTCTTGTGCAAGTATTTTTCACAAATTGATTTTCTTGAGTATTTGTTTGTTTTTTAAACAGTTTTTCAAGGAACATGATTCTTTTTAGGCCTTCTTGTGCAATTTTGTTGCATAATTTGTTTTTTTAAATATAATGGGGGTTTAAAAAATTTACTTTCATGAAATTTTTTTAGAGCCTGGTGGGCTTGCTGATCGCGAAGGATGGGAAATTCGCTGGGCAAAGCCTATCGGAGCCGTGAAGAACGTCGAGCGACAGAGAAGCATCGACGAAGCAACAGCAGCGTCTAAAGGAAAAATGGAAAGGAGTCCTGGAAGTGACAAATCCTCTAGCCGAAAAAATCTCTTTAAAGGATCGAACAAATCAAGTCCTAAAAACGAGGGATCCGATCTACCGAAACTGAACTACCCGCTAATTTTACAAAAATTTGTTGCGGAGAAATTCCAGGCACAATGCCATATGGAAACAACCGAAGCTACTTCAGGATTCCTCTGCAGGGTTAGTATTCAGTAAAAAAAAAAAAAGATTAGATTTTCAAATTTTTAATTTATTTTACAGATAACAATTATTAAAAATAACCAAATAGTCTTTGATTACTTTGGTGATCCATGGCCCACAAGCCAGAAATCAGTGACTGTGGCTGCTCGAACTGTTTACCACAAGTTGAGCCCATCACACTGTAAGTATATTTTAATATAATTTTTTTTGCAAGTACAAATTTTCGAAAAACAGTTCAATTTGCTGCTGAAAATTATGCTTTTTCTAAAACAATAATTGCATTTTCGACTAAGAAATACGAGTTTTCAACTAAGTAAGTGAATTTTTAACTGAAAAAGATATAAGCATTTTCGTAAAAATGAAATAGCTACATTTTTAGTAAAAAATTAGTTTTAAACACAAAAAAAACAACGAAATTTCAGCAAAGTTTTATAAATTTTTAACCAAGGAAATAAAATTTTAACTAAAATTATGTATATTGTATAAAAAAATTAATTTCTAAACCAAATAGTTGAATTTTTAACTCAGAAGATGAATTTTCTACAAAAAAGGACAATGTTTCAACAAAATAGATGAATTTTCAACTTCAAAGGATAAATTTTGAACAATACATGTAATAGTTTAATTTTCAGTTAGAGAAATAATTTTTTAATCAAATAAAATAAATTTTCGACCAAAACATTGAATTTTGTTCCAAGATTAAATCTATATTAAGAAAATATACTACAATAAAGTTAGTTGAATTTTTTTTTTTTAAATCAATTTTCAATAAAAGATAACTCATTTTCAACCAAATAGAATAAGTTGAACAAAGTGTATGAATTTTCAATCAAATATTCTAATTTTTAATCTGATTTCCAACAAAAAGTATAATTTTATATTTAAAAAATACCATTTTTCAGCAAAATAGATGAATTCTCATCTGAAATAAATGTATTCAACAAAAAAGAGGATAGTTTAATGTTTAGTTCAAGAAATAATTAAAAAAAAATAAAATGAATTTTCTATCAAAAAGATTAAATGTTTGTAAACAAATTAATTTTGAATAAAAGAACAACTAATTTTCAATCAAAGAAGTGAATTTCCAACCAAAAAGATTAAATTTCTTCCAAAAAAGTATAATTTCAACAAATTACATGAGTTTTCAACAAGAAAGATCAATTTCATTACTAAGAATGAATACTTTTTAACAAATTACATGCAATTTCAACCAAAAACGTGAATCAGTCACCAAGATGATTAATTTTCTACCACAAAGATTTTACAGGACGTATGAGGTTTTGAAATACTTTAAAAGATTTCACGTTTTTTTTATAAGATTTCCGAGGTTTTTAATGATTTCAAGGGATTTTGAAACGCTAAGAGTGTTTTAATACATTTTCCACGATATCAGAAAATATTATCCTAATAACATATCACCGAATTTTAATATTTTAGTTCCTTTTAAAGAATTTAGTCATGAGAAGTGAGGTATTTTCTAGGGTTTTAAATATTTGAACAGATTTGGAATTCACCCTGAATTCTTTGGAATTCTCTTGAATTTTATGAATTCACTGTCAGCTTTTTAATTTAAAAAAATTTAAATTGAATTGATCCTGAGAATCAGTTGATAAAAGCTTAAAAGGTTTGGAATATTTTAACGTATTTTTTTTTAAATTCCTTGGAATTTTCCACATTAAAAATTTTTAGAGGAGTGTAAAGGATTAAAAATAATGTTGAATATTTTAAAAGATTACAAAGAAACTTTTTATTCATTTTAGTAATTTAATGGGATTATAAAATGCTTTAAAAACTTTCAAGGGTTTTCAAAAGATATCAAAGGATTCGGAATATTTTAGGAAAATTAAAAAAATTACCAGTATTTTTGTATTTCTTTCGATAGTTTGAAGGCTTTCAAATACTGAAATATTTTAGGGTATTTTAATAATTCTACAGGATTTTAATATTTTAATGGATTTCGTAGAGGTTTCGAAGATTTGAAGAGATTAAAAATTATTTTTTACAATTCATTTGCAATTCGCCCGGAATTCTTATTAATTTATCATAAATCCTTTTAAATTCTTTTGAATTCTCCTGAATTTACTCAGTTCTATTCAATTCAATTAATTTTTTCTATTTTTAAACTTGTTTTCAATTCACTCTAATTGCTTTTTAAATTTAGGTTGATTTTTTATGAATTTCGTATAATTCTTCTTATTTCTTTTATGTCTCTCTAAATTCACTTATTTATTGTAATCAATCAAATTTTTTTCGATTCTTAAAATTATTGCAACTTATTTTAATTCTTTTGAAATTATCTGGAATTTCTTTGTGATCATTAATCACTTTTTATGTTAGAAATTAGTAGGGTTTCAAAGATTAGACATTTTTCATAGACTTCCCCCTGATTTTTTTTTATTTCTTTGGAATTCTCTTAAATTTTTCGAAGCTTATTTCAAAGTTACTGAATTTTTTAATTTTTATTGAATTCTTCTCTTTGATCTTAAACTCCTCTAAATTCAATCCAGTTGTATGGAAATCGATCGTTTAGAAATCTTCAGAGTTTATCCTGAATTTGTTACCCTTCGAGCGCGAAAAAAGTACCCTATGAGCGTGACAAACAGTACCCTTTGGTCCCTATATTTTATTCCATAGGGGCTGTGAGGCCCTGCTTTATGATAATTATTATTTTCCAGTGTTTTCACCTGCAGTGGATCAAATTCCAGTTCCGCCTCCACCCTACATTTATCAACCGGTCAACAATATTTGCCAAAGTCAGTGCTGCAATCCACTGAACACTTTGATGTCTCCAAATCCGATAGTGCAACCTTGGCCAGTGAGCGGATTTACTCTGGAGCCCTAGATTCTAAAATCTACTGGTGACTGGGATAAGCTTCTAAAAAAAATCGTTTGCAGCGTAGAGATTACTGATTGTGCTCGATTAAAACAATCCATTTTTAGAACATCCACTTTTTATGGGATGAATATTAAATTCAATACGTTCGCCACAGCGACGAACAGAGTCGCATAACATAAATTTTACGTAAATTTAGAAATAAATTTTCGTATTTGATTCATAAGATTAAAAATATTAAAAGTAGTTTATTTTGAATTGAAAAATAGATTTATATGCTTGTTTATAATCTTACACTGTGGTGAATTACCACTAGAAATTTTTCATCTTGATTTAAAAAGATAAAATTTTTGCTATGTATTTTATCAATTTTTCTTAAAAGAAATCGATTTTTTGGATTAATTTTGTATTGATCAACATAAACCGAGTGCAACTTCTCTACGTTGAAACGTGTTTTATAATGATAATTTATACTATTTATACTTGAGGTTACTTAATGTTCATTACTCTGTTTTTTATAACGTCTTTAAAAAGTATTTTATATTGTGCTTCAAGATAGGAGAATTTGTTAAATAGTTCTATTCTCGTTTATCTTAAATTGTTTTCGTCAAACTAGTCTAAATTTGGTTGAATGTAAGGAAACAAGTCCATCATTGTATTTTCACTGGAAAAGCATTTTTTCACATTGTCACTGTTTTTATGGTGGAATTATGTAAATTTTTTAAACGTAACGTCACATTGTTCATCATTTGATGAAGCTTTTATAATACCAGTTATATATTCGGTCTTTAAATGGCTAATATTTCATTATGTTTTTATATTTGTAACTTTATTTGTCGTCGAATTATTGTAAACTTTTTAAAAGTAACATCACATTGTTCTTCACTTGATAAAACTTTTAAAATACTAGTTTTTTATTCGGTTTTTATAGTGCTAATATTTCACTGTCTTAGTGTAGTTCCAAAAATTAGAATAAACTCGTTCTTATTTATTCTTTGTAGAATAATTTATCCTATGCGAAACTAAAAATATTTGAATAAATAATAGGTTTGGTCGAAAAACACTATTATTTTTTTTACAAATTGAATTAATTTATTTAAATTAATTTACTTTTTTAATATACTCTTCTTTTTTTCATGTAATTTGTTACTGATTTTAAATTACAGGAAGCTTTAAGACAATGAAAATTGTAAAGCTTTTATAACTCCACTTACTTTATTCCTTGTACTAAAAAGATTCAGTATGGCGCACTGCAGGACTCTGACAATCAAGCAGAAAGTACTTCCAGTTCAGAGGATTTATCATTTCGAAGCACTCTTCTAAAATTCTAGTACAAGGTGAAGTTAATTACTCTTTCCGAAAAAAATAAATATTTTTATTTAATTTAACGAATACAGCAAATTAAAATATTAATTTATGTGAATTTTTATTTGATGCAATGCCCGGAATTTTTAGATACTTGGAAAAAACATGGAAATTTCAGGAAATTTTTCTTAAAGATAGGAATTTTTTTCAGAGCGTGCTTTATTTTTTTTCAAATTACAATATAAAGTTGAGTAACAGTGATTATTCATGTGTAAAAGTCTTTTTTTACTGAAAATTCAACTGGTCTATTTATGGTTGAAAATTGTAGTAGAAAATTAATTTCCTCGATAGCGAATTCATCTTTTTACTTAAAGTTTCAACAATTTGTTTGCAACTTTTTCTTTCTCTTGATTCAAAAATCTTTCCTACATGAAAGTCCAACTTATGTTGAAAAATCTTTTTTGTTTTGAATTCAACTGCGTTTGATTAAAAATTAAAATCTTGTTTTGTTGGAATATCAACTAATACATTCTTACTTCAGAATTAATCTTTTTTATAATGAAATATTTTAATTATGTGGTTGAAAGTTCATCTCTTTTGTTTATAATTTTTTTTTTTGGTCGAATCATCATTTTAATTGAAAAATTATTTTTGGTAAACAAATTAGCTATTTTATTGAACATTCGTTTTTTTTTGTATGCAAATTATTTTTTTTACTAAAAATTTGACTATTCAAGTTGAAAACTTAACTGTTTTGTTAAAAATTTTGTTGTTTGTAAAGTTAATTATTTTGCCTAAAAATTTAACTATTAAATTTTTGTTAAAAAATGATATATTTTAGTTTAAAATTCGCTTTTTTTGGTAGACATTCATTTTTTTTTATTCAACATAGTTGAACATAGTTTTTTAGAAATTTTGAAGATTTCAAAAAATCTAGAAAAAGAATCTGGTAGATTTAAGGACAATTTTTTTTATTTAGCAGGATTTTAATTATTTTATTTTAACTGAATTATTTCAAAAGATATATTGAAGATTCATAACTTTTGAAAAGATCCGCTAATAATTTATATCAAAATATTAACAATGATTTCCTAAAATGTCAAAAAAGAATGTAAGCGATTTTAAAGCAACATTCAATTTCGAAAAATTACAAAATTTCAAAAAAAATCAAGTAAATTTAAGTGATATCTAGAATTTTTGAAAATATTTGAAAATAATTTAAAACTTCGAAGGATATAATAAATGTAAACAAATTTAAGCTATTTGAGAATTTTAAAACGTCCCCAACAAAAATAATTATTTTTTTAAATGAAAAATTAGTTTCAGTAGAAAATTGAAAAAGGTTTGAAAAATATACAAAAATAATATGAAACTTGTAAAGATTTCCAAACAATGTTTGTAAAATTTAAATTTTGCATACCAAATTCGAAGCTTTTTAGGAATTTTGAAAGGTTTCGAGAAAATGAAAAACTTTTTTAAAATTCGTGGAAAAAATGAAACTATTTTTTGTTTTGAATAATTTTTTCTTAAAGAAAGTTTAAAAAGATGCAAAAAATTTGAAACGATTTTTAAAATTTTCGAAGAATATCTGACAGAATTTAGGGGAATTTTTTTAATGTTGAAAGATTTAAAATTGAAGAATCCTAAATAAGAATAAAATCAAATTTGAAATTCTAATTAACGTCCAATAATCAAGTTAATGAGCAGAATTTCCTGAAAATAAAATCACGAATCGAACGACTAAATTTGGACTACATTTTTCTTTTCGGGATAGAAAAAAAAGACGAAAGAAAGAAAAAAAATTATTTATAGATCAGAATTTTTTTTTAATAGAGAGGGAAGGGGATTTGGATGCTTGCCTTCCCATTTTTTCTTGCCTCTTTTTTGTTTTTTTCCAAGTGGAGACATTTTTTTCTTTTCTTTTTCAGGGAAGAAGAGTATTTTTTTATCAAATTGGAATGGGAAAATTTTATGCTGATTGTCCGAATTTAGTCGTTGGATTCTTGATTTTATTTTCAGGAAATTCTGCTCATTAATTTGAAAGATTTTTCAAACGTTTAGGAATATCAATAACTACATTTTGTCTTTTTGATTAAAATTTTTTTTTTGACAAAATGAATATGAACTATTGCATTTTTCATTGAGAGTTTATCTTGTTGGTAAAAAATTCATCTACTTGGTTAATAGTTTAACTAATTTGTTAAAATGTTTATTTTTTGTCAAAAAATAAATCTTTTCGCTAGCAGCGATTTTGCAGAAAATCTGTCTCGTTTGGTAAAATATAATTTGGTTAAAAAAATGTAACTTTGATTAAAACTTAATCTATTTCACTTGATGATATTATCATTTCGTTAAAAATTTATTTTCTTATGAGTTACAACTGTTTATTATTTAAAATTAAAATCTTTTTTGGTTAAAATTTAACTTTTTGTTGGAAGATTAAATTTTTTGTTGAATTTTTGGATTGGCGTAACTTAAATGTTTAAAAATATTTTTGAATTTTCTCAAGAATCTTAAGAAAATTACACTTAAATAACCTTATAAATAAATAAACAACTAAATAGAATAAGATGCTGGTACGAATAAACATTGAAACCTATAATGCTTTAAAAATTTTGATTTATTGTACTAATCTTCATTATTTGGAGATACAATAAAATCATACCGAGGTTCAGAGTAATAAAAATAGAAAAATTTGACATTTAATTATAATCAGATTGAGGTTGACAATTTTCTAGAAAACGAGCATATAACCGAAGCATCTGTTTTTCAGGAAGCTTATCCTCTGTAATTTTTCGCTTGAGAGTGTCGACAGTTTCTGAGTGCAGCACTCCATCTTTTCCTGCCAACCATAGAGTGAATTTCACGATTCAATTCTGTAGCCCAATTAAATTTCAGTCCCTTCCTTCATAAATTTTAAAAGCACACTTTATTTTAAAATCAGCTTTGAAAATTTGACTTAAAATTGAAAGTTAGGAAATATGAGGTAAACGAATTTTGTAAACAACTCTTTCAATTTATTTGAAATATAAGGAGAGTTCTAAATTCAAGTTGTGCAAAATTAAAATACCTTTCTCATGATTCGTTTCTCAAATATTCAAGCCTGAGATTGTGAAAAAATAAGTGGGTGGGTCATGAGTTATTGCTTGACTTTCTTAAGGACAGTCAATGAATTGGTATTAATTATTAGGGAGCGGATTAGAGCATTATCAGGAAGGAGTGCATAAAAAAAGCTGCTCTGCGTAAATAAATTTGACAACACGAAAATCTGTGACTTCGCATAGTATCTTTAGAATCATTTAAAATTTCATTAAAATCCTTTGAAAATACAATAAATTAAATGTTTTCCCTGAAATTCTGTTGAAATCCCTAAAAATGGGTAACATCCCCTAAAATCTTTTAAACTCTGAATTCTTTGGAGATTCAATAACAAAATCCTTTAAATCTTGTGAAATTTCTTGAAATACCTCAACATTTCTTGAAATTTTTGGAATCGCTCTATCAATTCCTTGATATTTAATTTAATTTAATTTATTTCTCAAAGTTCTCCAGAGATCACTTAAATTCGAGATTAAAATCTTTTGAAATTCTACAACATTTTTTGAAATCCCTTAAGTATTAAAGTTTTCTATAAAAAAACGTTCAGATCCCTTGAAATCTTTGAAGTCATTGGAGATTCAGGTAAATCCTTTAAAGTTTGTGATTGTTGAAAATATCTTAAAATACCTTCAAATTTCATTAAATTTATTTTATAAAGTTCTGTAGAAATCCGTTAATATCGAGCTTAACATTTTTGAAAATCCCCCAAAAATTCTATGAAATCTCAGGAAGTTTTTGAATTTTTTTTTTACATTTTTTGGGATCTTAAAATACTGTAAATCCTTCCAATTAATTGGAGAACCTTATAAAATCCTTTTAATCTTTTAAAATATATAGAAATTCCAAATATTCGTATAAATGCAATTAAAAATGCAAAAATTATAAATGCAAATTAAATTAAAATTATTCATTGAAATTTTCTATAAAGAACCAAAGTTTCTAAAGTCCCCTAAAATCTTTGAAATACTTAAAAATCCAAGGAAATTCTCAGTTAATTTTCTTTGAATTTTCAAAAATATATAAATAAATTATCTCAAAAAATCATGAAAATGAGAAAAAATCATTTCAAATTCCTTAAATATAAATTAAAGTTAGTCATTAAAATAAAAAATCCGTTCAAATTTCTCGAAATCTATTATATTCTTGGAAATTTAATTAAGTCTTTCAAATAATCTAAAATTTTTTTAAAAATCCCTTTTTTGTTTGAAATCACGTGGAATACCTTGAAATTACATTTAATTTAGTTCTCGCAGTTTTATAGAAATCCCTTACAATCGAGTCAAATTATTTAAAAATCCCATAAAATTCTTTAAAATGTCTCCAAGTTTTAGATATATCTTGAAATCGTTTGGAATTTCTTAAAATAATTTAGTATCTTAAAGTTTTTTAAATCCCGTAAGTCCTTTTATAATAATAAAATGTCTGTGATTTAAAACTCGGTAAATGTAGTGAAACTCGTTAAAATTTCTGGATATCTTGGAAAATGCTACAGAATTCTTAAACATTCCTTGAAAATCCCCGGAATATAAATTGAATTACACTTGTTCAATATAGTTCTCTAAAAAAATCGTCCAAACCTTATTCCTTCGAGGTATAATCCAACCTTTCCAATTTTTTAATCTCTGGAAACCCTAAAAAATTCGTTGTAATTTTTTTTAACCTCTTCAAATTCTGTGGAATTTGATAAAATTCCTTCAAGCGATTAAAAAGAAGTTTCTTTCTTCCATATTTTTTTAGATTGAAAAATAAATTTTAAGAGAAAATTGAAAAAGATTTTAAAACATTTAAAATGGTTTTCTAAAATGTCAAAAAATAATGTAAAAGATTTTAAAGCAAAATGTTAGACAAAATTCTAGTAAAATTAAGAAATATCTAGAAGTTTTAAAAAGATGCAAAAATAATTGAAAACTAGAAATGATTTCAAACTTTTTAAAGAAAACGTTATTTAAAAAACTCATAGTTTTCGATTTGAAGCTTTTTAAGAATTTTACAAGGTTTTAAGAGAATTAAAGGCTTTTATTAAAATTCCTGGAAACTTTTTAAAAAATTGTCAATTTTTTAAGTAAATTCAAAAAGATGTGCAAAAGGTTTATAAAAATGTCGAAGCAAATATGGACGATTGTAAGGTCATTTTTTTATTTTGAACGATTTTTCAAAGTTATAGGAATAATTTGAGTCAGTTTAAAATATTTTTGAAAATTCGTCTCTTTCAGTAGAATTTTTTATTTTGTTAAAAATGTAACTGTTTGATTGCAAATTATTTGTTTTGTTTGAGGATTTAACGTTTTTGTTTATTATACGTCTTTTTTAGATGAATTGTCAACTCCTTTCAATTTAAAACAAAGTCATTGTTAGTTAATATGTCAACAATTACATTTGTCATTTAGACTTCTTCTTTCTTCGTTGAAAATGTAAGTATTGGAATGAAAATTTAGGCATTTTGTTAAAAACACAACTTGTTTGACTAAAAATGAATATTTTTTGTTGTAAATGATTTTTTTTATTCAGAATTTTAGAATTTTGTTAAAAAATCACACTTTGCGCATAATTTATACTGTTTTTGATTGAAAATTAATATATTTTTTGATGGAAATTGTCAACTACATACTATTAAATTTATCGTTTAGCATTGATATTTTTGTGGTTGAAAATTAATTTTTTTTTTCGAAAATTAATCTATTTCGATTGATGATTTAACTATTTTGATAAAAGCTCATCTTTTTAGGTGAATTTAATTGGGTTTTATTAAAATATCAACTTTTACATTTTTCATTGAAAATTAATCTTTTTGCTTTAAAATTCATCTACTTGGTTGAAAATGTAAATTTTTCGTTAGAAATTCGACTTTTTTTAGAAAATTAATCTTCCTGGTAACAACTATTTTCTATAAAATTCGTCTCTTGGTAAAATTGAGATTTTAATGTTTTTTTTTGAATAAAAATGCAACTGCTTGTTGAAAAATTAATCTGTTTTAGTTGAGGATCTAACTATTTCGTTAAAAACTCGTCTATTTGGGATAAGTTCTACTGTTTGTAATAAAAAATTAATTTTTTTGTTTGAAAATTTAACTTTTTGATTAATGATAAACTTTTTTGTTGAAATGTTTATTTGACGTAACGGAAATCTTCAAACATTTTTAAAAATTTTTTAAAGAATCTTTTAAAAAATATATTTATAAATCCTCAAAAACAAATAAAATTAAAAAAAAGTATTCAAAATTTTTAGTCGAAAATTAATAGTTTTAATTGAAAATTCATCCTTTGTGGTTCAAAATGTAACATTATTTTGGATTGATTCAGGATTCAAGAGTGGAAAAATGAACTTTTTTGTTAAAAATTCATATTTTGGGTTGAAAATTCAACAGTTTTATTGAACAGTAGTGTATTTTGTTGAAAAATTAACGCATTTTTTTAGAACATTAATTTTCTTGCTGGAAAACTTATATTTTTAGTTAAAAATTAATCTTTTTTGTGGAAAATTTAATTACTTCGTTGAAAGTTGAACTTGTTGCTTATTAATTGTTTATTATTACTTGTTCCCATTATTGGTTACAAATTTATCATTTATAAGTTGAAAACTTCACAAAATGTTCGTACATGAAATTAATTTTAATTAAAAAGAATAATTTAAAAAAAATTAATTAAAATAAAAAAATTTAAATAAAATTAAATCTAAAAAATGATTTCAAATTCAATTATAGGTAGACGATTGACGTGCTTTGTTGAAAATTCATCTTTTTGGTCAGAAAATTAATCTTGTTTGTGCAAAATTCAATATATTCTTCGATTTGGAATCTTAGGCATTGTAAGGTATTCGCATAAAAAATAGCAAAGGTAAAAAGGTACCTTTAGACTTAATTTAAAATTTGCTTTTTATTCAGGCTTAAAGAAGTTTCCAAAAAGCTTTACAAACATTCAATAGAAAAGATCCCTTCCTTTACTGAAATTTAAGATTTGTAAATTTTTCTTAGAGTAAACCCTCATTTATCCTTCCTAGGGAAGTGTCCATTTGTGGGAAAATGTATTCGAAACCTTCCAAGGCTCTTCGAACAGCAATATTGTCCACAACTGGTGTAAATCTGGAACACAGAAGTAAAGAATTGACTTGGTCGCTGCAAACAGTTTGGTTTGATGAAGCCTCAAGCGATTGAGTATCGTTAAAAATCGAAAATGCGAAATCCAATAGTTGCTCCACTTCACAATCCAGGATTGCTTCCTCATTATATAATCCACTCTTACAAGAATTGATAACATCTTCAAACCAGGCCCATTCAGACTGGCTAGCAACGTAATTTAAAACTTGGTGATCCAGTTTTGTCGTGTACTCTGGAGTTCTGAAAACAAATAATTATAAAATACGAAATCTAATTTTTTAAAATAGGGGCAGTTTAGAAATTACGCCAGACTGCCAAGGGAAGAGAGGGTTAAGAAAAGAGAGGAATTTTCAACAAAATAGTTAAAGTTTTAGACAAATAGTTACATTTTTAAGAAGAAATTAATGTTGTACCAAAAGACAAATTTTCAACAAAATAAAGGAATTTTAAACCGGATAGATGAATTTTCAACCAAATAGTATGGTTGAATTCTCAACTAAAAAGATACGTTTTCAACCAAAAGTAAAACCAGTCAAATTCAACCAAAGAGACGAATTTTTAACAGAATAGGTAAACTCCCAACAAAACAGACAAAATTTTAACAAAAAATCTCGCACCATGAATTTTCTACCATCTAATTTAATGTTTTACTTATAATGAATAACATTTCATAGGTACAGGGTATAATTACATTTTCAGGTTAAAAGATTAATTTTAGGCCAAATAAAAACGTATTTTAAATAAGCAGTTATATTTTCAAACAAAGACGTGAATCTTAAAAAGTAGATTACTGGTCCATAAAAAGGCGATTTTTCAACAAAATACGTGCATTTTAATTCAAATAATTGAATTTCTTACCAATAGAATTACATTTTCTACCAAAAATACGATTTTTCAACAACAATGTTAATTTTCAACTAAGCATTTAAATTTTTGACCAAATTGTTAAATTTTTAAGCCAAGAAAAGGAATTATCTATAAAAAAAAGTTAAATTTTAAACCAGAAAATGTGAAGTTTTAACCAAGTGGAATAATTTTCTTCCAAAATAAGCCGATTTTTCAATATAATACACGAATCTTCAACTAGAAAAGATCAATTTTCAATTCAAAACATAAATTTTAAAGGAAAACGCGATAGTCAGATTTTTATTTAAAAACTTAATTCTCAACAAAAAAAACGTGTTTTCAACGAAATAGTTAAATGGTTGCGGATTTTAATTAAGTAGTTGAATTTTTCTCAAAAAGTAATTTTTAACAAAATAGCCTAATTTTCACTATAATAATTAAATTTTAATCAGACGAGATAAATTTCGAACCAGAAATATAATACTAGACTTCTTAACCAAAGAAATTAACATTTACCCAAAAATAGTTTACATTGCTTTTTGGGTTCTATTAATTCAGTTCGCATTAAACCGAATATAACTGAAAAAGGCGAAGTTTTTTTGAAAACAGGGGAAAAAGAATTCTTCAGAAAAAAGGGAATACGAGAATTTCTCGTATGAGAAATATTCTGAAATATGAAAGTGCTTTTTAAACTTATTACGTTATTAATGAACTATATACCGATTAAGGGCCAACTTTCGCAAAATTCGCTCAAATTTCTCATCAGGGAAATTTAACTTCTTTGTAACTGATTGATTGAAAATTCCTTTTTTGTTGATTAAATATTATTTTTTAAACTGAAAGTCAATTATTTTGTTGGAAATTGATCCCTTTCGCTAGAACGTTCAACTATCTTCTAAACTGTTTATCTTTTGGTTTGAAGATACAAATATTTGTTTAAAAAGTCAGCTTTTTGTGTTGAAGTTTAATCATTTTTGTTTGTAACCATTTGGTTGACAAATCATCTTTGTAAGTTGAAATTCAACTATTCGGTTAAAAAACAATTATGGTTTGACAACTAATGTTTGTTTTTTAAAGTTAACTATGTTGTTAAAAATTTATGACTTTCTTGAAAATACTAATATTTTGTTAAAAAGTCATATTTCTTCACAAATTTAACTGTTTTGTTACAAATTCTTTTTTTTCAATAAAAAATTCGTCCTGGATTGAAAATTCGACTTTTTTGTGGAAAATTTTATGGTTGAAATTTCCTGTTTCTCAGTACAAAATTCGCCTATCCTGTCAAAAGTTAGTCATTTTAATTTGAAGATACAAATTTTTGTTCAATAATTCAACTTTTTGTATTTGAAGTTTAATCTCTTTTTTTTAATCGATCATTTGGATGAAAAATCATCTTTGTAGTTTAAAATTCAACTAGTTAGTTAAAAATTCATTTCTTTAAGTAAAAAATTAATTTTTTTTGGTTGAACATTCAACAGTTTTCTGGAAATTGCTCTTTTATTTCCTTATTTTCTTAAAAGATCACCCTATTTCTCCTGCCTTTAGAGCTAGAATTTTGGGTTATGAACTCTGTTAAAATATTAAATTTGTATGTTTCGTGGAACTTTTTTTGTGTGAAATTTAAAAATGCATTGGAGTTTAAAAAAAATTTGGTATGCATATCGCCCGCAAATTTGTTTGAATTTGCATTAAAATTAATCCATTTTTTTAAAATGACATTCAGAGGTCGTTCAAGCCCTATGACGTTTAGCATGCATTTCTCATAAGGAAAAAGAAGCTTTTGTAAATGTTATACAAAATCGTCAATATTAGCTGAATCGAGTTAAATCTCAACATTTCCATTTACGATTAACCATAGAATACAAATAAAATATTACTTTTTAATTATCACCCCTATAAGTCCGTTTTATACGGTCCCAAGAAACACCATAAGTGAAAAAATGGGTTTGGCGAGTTTGTGGAACTAATTATTATTTTTGCGTTTAAAAAAATGCAAATTGATTATAATACATCAAATATTACTTTATACTGTTAACTAGATATTCACACAAAAATTATTTTAACAATTTTCTCTTAGAATAGGGATAATATTCTCTTTAAATAATGCTAGAAAATGCAGTTTTTATCTTAAAGGTTTAACTTTGATTTGTCTTTTTATTTATAAACAAATAATAAATTAATATTAAAGAGAATAATATTTAAAAAAGTCGAATTTTTTTGTGTGAACGTATTTTTTTAAAATAAAATAGATATATGAAATATGTCTAGTCCTACCCTAGTGCTCCCATATACTCCTAATTATTCTTTGTTTTTGTCTCTTGTGTAAAACAGCTTTTTGTTTAAGTTAATTTTTTTTAACCATTGGAAAAGAAGAAAAAGAATTAACTTTAAACAATAAAATACTATTAAAAAAATTATTCTTGTTGAGGTTCATTTATTATGTGTCCATAACTAAAGAGTCAAAGTACAACCAAAGATTTCAGAAAAAAAGCAAGTTTCTAGCATTAATTTTTACCTCACTAAGTGAAGCGTACAAAAAGTTTGAGAGTTCTGAAAAACCCACAAATTTTTAGATATTATCCAAGAGAAGATAGTAATAAACATTAAAAAAATGTTTAAATAACTATTTTTGTTAACTTGAAGTTTTTACTACTTTACGAAGTAAAAAGTGGAGGAAGAGTTAAAAATTTCATAAAAAACCGCAACTAAAACTGCAATTAAAACAGATAGTTATAAACAATAACAATTTATTTAGATCATTATTTTTGCCAAATTTCAGAAGCAATTGTAACTTTCTAACATTATATACCTCATTTTAATTGAAAATTGAACAAAAAGTCGTGTTGTTTCGTGTGCCGATAGCGCCACCAATCTGAAGAGAGAGAGTGGCCCACAGCAGCACTTTTCACAACAGCTGAAAACACAAACGGACAGCACACCCTCACACTGGTGCTGAACCGAGTTAAATATTTTTAAAACATTCTCCCGTATTCGACGCTAGACTTTGAATATAGTCGGCTTGGTAATGTACATAGACATAAACAATTATACTTAACATTTATTAAGTATTACCTCATTTTATTTGAAAATTTGACAAACAGTGGACATTTTTTGAAAAAACTTCAGCTTTTTAATTCTAAGACAAAATTGCTAAAAACAATAATAAATTGTTGAAACAATTTATGTAAATATCTAATCATCAGTATAAAGTAGTATTTCATTTACTAGAAACAATTTTTATCATAAAACGAATAGAGGAAATAATAAAACAAGCATTATTCATTTATTTTTTATAGCTAAATTGTAAAGGGAAATCTTGAGTTTCAATTCGATTCAGCTAATATTGACGATTCTGAATAGAACTGATAAAAAACTACTTTTTTTTCTTATGGAAAATACGTGTTAAACTTCATGGGGCTTGAGCGATGTCTAAATATCATTTTTTATTAAAACGAAAAAACTAATTTACCTTTTTGTGAATTCGAACAAATTTCCGACCCCCTTCCATAAGTTTCCATTTATACACAATGGTTAAATTGAAGGCTCTGAAAGCAGAACCGAACTGCACGCTGGGTGCTGCTTTCCGAGCCTTCAATTGCAATTAAATTCGGGCGCTAAAATTATTTAAATTTCTCTCATACATGTGGAATTGTCCATGGATGTCATTCATTGGTTTGATTACGCTTCCAAGTCCTTCGATAGCAAATCGAACACCATCAATACTTTGAAGCTGGGTTACATTGCCTTTAAAGCAGTTCATTAAAGTTGTGGTTTCAGAAACACAAGGAATGTAAGCTGTTATTTCCCAATTTTCTTGAGCAAAGTCTAATAATTTTTCAATAGCACAGTTCAAGGCTTGATCACTTGGTAATCCCTTGAATCCATTTTCTTGGCATTCTCTAATTGTACTGCTCAACCAATTCCAATTCTCCCAATCATCTTTGTAATTAATGTTCAGATCATCAAATCTCCTTGTCAGCAACATTCGATGCCTGTTGCAAAATGAGCTTTTTGTTTAAACATTTTCACAAATTAGGTATAAAACTTTTTTTAAAATCCACTATGAATTTTTTTTTAAATATTCGGTTTTAACAATTTTTAACAAATATTTAATAATTAATAATTTCGAATGGAAAGCGTCTCGAATTGAACAATAGATATTGTTCTATTTGAATTAAAAACGTTACAGTTCAAACAATTTTAGATTCGAAAATTTCGAAGGGAATCAAAAGGAATTCAACTTATAACTTTTCTAAATAAAAGCGTATGAAAAAGATATAATTTATAATTTGAAAGGATTGAAATTGCATTATTTCTAATTAAACGCCTTTAAAATTGAATAATTTAGAATTGAAAACTTTTGAAACTAGTTAATTTTTAATTCGAAGCAATTAAAATTTGACATTTTGAAATTGAAAACTATTTTCACTGTTCAAAATAAAAAGTAATTTAGAATGGAAAACGTTAAAAGAGAAAAATTGTTTTTTTAGCACCCCATATCTACTATGGAACGATCAAAATTAAATGGATCTGAACTTGATTTAAACGTAAAAAAATTAGTCACCAAGAATTCTAATATTAAAACGTTATGTACTCAAACCCTTTAAAATTTACATTATTTTAAGTAAATTCAAATCACCTACAAATTAAATATTTGAAATTGCCAATTAAACTTTTCAAACCATTTTAATTTTAATTGTAAAAATTATAACTTATCAAAGAGAAGATGGAAAAATTGAGCGTTCAACATTTAAATTCAGAACCCTAAAATTTTAACCAATAAAGTGTAAAGAAATTGTTCGATTACTGATTTATCAATTGCAGATAGTTTTATTTTTATTTACTTTTATTTTGAACAACAGAATTTTAATTTTTAAATCGTTCAATTATTTAAAACTCATTTAGATTTATTATTTATTCTTGAAATCTTCCCATTAAATATTTTTGAATTTTATACATTTTTGTTGAATCTTCAACTAAAAATAGAAAGTTTAAGATATTGCATTGAAAATTAGAATTTAAAAAAATAATACTTTTGTTCTACTGTGCGCCGGTTTCATATACGACAGTTGCTCCTAGTACGACCCTGCGGAGGCTCTTTAACTCTTTAAATTTTTTTAAAGGTAAGTTCAAAATGTTCAATATTTTGGAAAAATTTCAGGTAAGAAATAATTAAATTTTCAATTGTTTTTCTGGATTGGAAGAGGATTTCTGAATTGGAGAAAGGACTTTTTATATTACAAATATTATCTTAATCGCAATTGAAATTTTTTTTATTTCTAACATCTTTATTCAGTTAGAAGGGGGGGGATCTTGGTATTTAATTTATTTTTGCATTAGAACAGGGAATTTTTGTTTTCAAGATATTGGTGAATCCAAATAGGACGATTTTGTATTTTTAAGATTTCTATTGAATTGAATAGGGAAAATTTCAGTAATTTTCATATTTTTCTCAAGATAAAAAGGAGGCAATTTTTATGTTTTTTTTTCTGATTGGAAAAGGGATATTCTTTATCTTTAATACATTAAAAAAATTATTTTCTAAAATAAAGAAAGGGATTTTTTATTTTTAACATTGTTAGTGAGTTAAATGAGATCAAATTTTGTATTTTCAACATTTAGCTTGAGATGGTATAATTTTTTTTTAACCTGAAATGATAATTTTATACAATTTTCCTGTTTAAAACTATGCAGTGTTGAATACCTAATTTTAAAACAGTTTTCTTTCTAGGGCATTTTTAAAATGATCTAGTTTTTAAAGCTTGAATTTGAAAATTTTAGTTTTTCAATATGTAAATTTATAATTGTTCGATTAAAAAAGTTTTGAATTTTAATGTATTTTTTAAAAATATTCTTTAATTTAAAGTTAGAAACCTCCAATATAGAAACGGCAAAAATGAAGATAGAAAATAAAATAAACTTTTTTCGAAATTAAGGTTCTTTTTTCTTTTCTTCGGTTTGAAGGTTTAGATTTTTTATCTTAAACACCTTCAGGTGAAAAATAATATATATTATTTTTCTACGGATAACATCTTTTTTAAAGATTTATGACTCTGTTGACATCAATGAATAATGATTATGTTTAATAAAAAGGCATGAAGAACCCAATCGAAACTGTAGTGAAACCAGCTTTTTTTAATTGAAAGAAAAATAGTGATAATTTGGCATAGGGCCTCCTGCTCATCGTTATTCAGCCTAATTCTAAGCAAATAGTGTATTTCGAATTTATTTAGGAATTTTGTTGCAAGAATAATCGACCTATCGAAGTTTTTCTCGAAAACGGCTGAACCGATTTTAACGAACAAAATATATGTTGTGTTAACCAAAAAGACTGTTTTCAGAAAAATGTTTGGATTTCTTTGGATGAAAAATAGGGGTAAAAAAATGCTTTAAAATTTTGAAAATATTTTCTTGACGTTATGTTTTGGAGGTACATCTCCATTTTTTTCCAAAACAAACCGTAAATTCCATATATTCAGTAAATTGCAAGAATTTCATGCATTTCGTGAATTCCGTGAATTCCACGTATTCCGCGAATTGCAATAATACCGTGAATTCCTTGAATTACATCAATTCTCCGAATTCCTTCAATACTAAAAATCTAGCGAATGTCGTGATTTCAGTGAATCCCTTGAATTCCTTGAATCTCATAAATTCCTAAAATTCTATCAATTCTGTGAATTCCATAATACTGTGAATTCCGTAAATTCCACGAATTCCAAGAATTTCATTAATCCCGTGGATGCCATGATTCCCAAGAATTCCGTAAATTCCATGAATGTCGTGAATTCCTCCAATTCCATAAATATTCCATAAATATTCCGTAAAGGTAGAAAAGGTAAAAATTCAGGCGATGAATGAACACTGTGTGTTTGGAATGCTAGAGGAATGAATGATCTTAAGGAAAGAGAAAAACAAGAAACAATGCGGGTAAGGTTTATAGATATTGTATATATATCTTAAAGAAAGAAAAAGGGTAGCGACACTAAAAAGATAGACAAGAAGGTTTTAAAAAACATACTTGAAATATGGTCAGGACCAGATAGTGAATGACATGGCAGTCAAGGTGTTGTTCTGATTACGAATGAGAGATTATGCCAGCATGTCAGGGCTCATTAATATTTATCACCCAGATTTTTCTGGGCTAGAATGAAAGTAGGAATTGGAAGATTATTTATCATAGCATGCTCGCCCCAGTTGATGGTGAACAACATGAAGTAAAAGACGCCTTCAGGAACCATTTAAATGTGTTCAACGTCAGGGCACGGAAAGGGTGCTAGGTAATTTTTGGGATGCGGAAACAAACGGTAACGAAAACAGATTGGTTCGATTATGCTTAGAAAAGGGCTTGTTTATTACAGATAGTTGGTTTAGGCATAAATTGACCCTCATTTACACTGGTGCAGAGAAGACAGACACAGTATAATTAACTTTTTTTATTGCGGATCAGAGACTAAGAGAGCTAGTTAAAGATGCAAGGGTAAAGAGAGGTTCTTAAAATGAAATGGAACATTAAATTTTATTCTCATTAACTTAAGTCAAGGATGGAGAAGAAAGAGAAAGCGAATCAGGATAAAGAAATTATAGCAACTAGAAGTAAAACTATCTGACAGAAACTATCTGCTCTTGTCCATATTTGAAGTCCGTAATTTAAATCCCCATTTTCTGTTTTTTTATTGTCGCATCCCTTTCTCTTTGCTTAAGGTACACATAAAATATTTAAGAGAATTTAAGAATAAAATGCGCAAGTGCATAGATAGTTCAACTTGGGAGGCGCTAATACGCAATGAAAATATAGAGGATACATCTTAACTCATCCACAATGTAGTTACTATTTTCCTTGTTTGGACGGCAGACATGGACTATGTTCCGGGATATCATTGTAAAAAGAGGTCTGAAGTGTGTGGTACTGCGGTTGTAGGAAGAATGTGTGGTAATGCGCCGTGGAATGATTTTGAAAGTTGAGCATGGCAGGCCTTAGCGATATGAACTGAATGATAGAATCAAGTGTATATTAATAACAATAATCACTCAAAACAATTCACGAGCATGAATCAAATAACTTGATGAGATACGTATTTATATTTTGAAGTCGATTATTTTTGCAAAGAGAACTCCTGAATAAATTCTAAATACACAAATTGCTTAGAATTAAACTAAATAACGATAGTTCAAAGGGCTCTAAGCGAAATTTTAACTTTTCCTGCAGTTAAATGCAAAAATATACCGTGGTGGGTACTTGGGTACCCGGTTGTTCACACAAGCGCTATTGTTTAATAATTTTAATAACTTTGAAAATTATAATATATGATTTAAAATTGGAATTTTTCACAATCAATTATTGATAATGACCAATTAATGATTGAATCATTCTTAACTTCGGATCTTGAAACTAAGCCGTTGAAAATTATTATTGTTCAATTGTATGTCTAGTAACTAAAAAAAATCACACGAAAAGTGAGTAAATGAGTGATATGGAACGAATTAATGAATTGTTGATTATTACCATTACATAAAATTTCATTTGTTTTATACATTTTTTATATAAAACAAATGAATATTATGTATAATATTTCACACTAAATATAAACTTTATATAATTTGTACGCCAGGATATATACAATCATAAATAACTATTTTAATTTAGTTTAAAAATTAGAAATACAACTTACTCCCAGTTCATAGGATTTCTTCCAATCTTCACATTGCGGAGACTCACTTTCTGTGGCCCATCACTCTTCAGTCTCTCTAACATTCGATTAGACACAGCCGAGATTTTGTTGTAGTCGAAATAGAAACTTTCCAACTTTTGTAGTACGAAAAATAAGATATCGTCGATTGCCTTGATTTCATTAAACGAGACGTCCAAGTGCCGCAGGTTTGGAAGATAATAGAAATAACTTGACTCAAGTAAAGTCAAACTATTTTGGGAAAGATCTAATTTTTCCAAATTGTTTAAACCAATAAATGCATACGGGTGTATTTTTTTTAATCCGCACAAGTTGATGGCCAGCGATTTTAAAGCGCCGAATTTTTCGAAAGCTCGACTTGAAAGCACAAAAATGGTTAATTTGAATAAAAGTTACAATGACAGCATGTCTAGCGACCCGAAAAATCCTGAAATTCGCCGGAAATTTTGGGCACTTTGAATAATACGGTAAAATGCCAATAAATTTGTGGTCATACATTTAAACTAAAAATGTTTATTTTCTGCATACAATTATTTGTATTTAATTATACGATTCATTAAAAAATGGGTTCATCGAGTTGAATGTTACTGAGGAAGAAGCGTCTGGTCAAAGCCCAAATATAAGCCGGTTCACCATAAATTTCGCTGTGTCGTTAAACTTTAAAATATTAAACTTTTCTAAATTAAAGGGTTGAAGAATTTCTGGTTAAAAAATATAAACTGACGCTATTGTTTTGAATTCTGTGAATTAAAGAATGAATCCCTGAATTTCTAAATATAGAAAATTATATCATTTATAACAAATTTCAGTTTGAAATTAAAAAAAAAATTATCAATTTAAGATGTTTGGGAAATAAACACTTTCAAAATTAGAAGTTAAATTATTTTTATTTCAAGTCGTTTTAAATCAATACTTGATCAAATGTCATTTATACATCGAAAGTCCAAAAATTTCACTAAAAATTAAAAAAAAATTTTAATTTAAATTCTTTCGTTCAAAGTTTAAATCAGAAATTTTGAAATTTTAATTATTTAAGGCTTTTATATTTAAACAAATTTAGTTTCTAATTTGCTGCTTTTTAATATTATATATTTATAATGGCTCATTTAAAGTAAACAGTCAAATACAGCTAAATATTACGAAAATATCCTTTTCTCAAATTAAAAAAATCCAAAGTCAGTGTGCTACAATGGAATATTTTAGACTAAAACAAAATTTAAGCAGGATCTATTTATTTAACAATTAAAAACAGCGTGTAAAGCTTCAAAGAAACGTTTACGTTTGTGTAACTATAATACCAAGATTTGCGAATTGAGACAGTTCAATTTTTAGCGTTAATTGATCAACTTTAAACATTTTTTATCAAAAACGTTTAATTCCGAATGCTTTACATTGTTTTGTATTAGTTTAAGTCTCTAGAACTGTATGTTTAAAAAAAGACCTAAACTGTAAACTGAAAGATTTTATAATTGAAAAATTAAAAATTAGTTAGTTTTTAAATTGCTTTAATATTAATCACATTAATTATTATTATTAATTGATGTAATTATTTTATTTAAAAATTAATTAATTTTTAAATCAAAAGGGTCACACACAAAAATTTTGTTTGCCTTATAAATAAGTTTTTTATTAAGCTTTAGCTCCAAAAGAACTTAAATGAATAAATAAAAAATAAAATGTTTTAAAAATTATTGTTTACATATCTCATTACTGTTTTCGGAGTAAATAAATAATATTAATTAAGAAACATTGTTCTATTGTTTAAATATTTAATTTGGAATTATTCGGAAATACTCTGTGAATTTTCATTTGGGATTTTTATATTCCAGTATCTTTCTAATTTCGGGAACATTCTATATTAAAAATTTTATATAAATATTGTAAGAAAGTCTAAACACAAACATTGTCTTTAATTAATTTCAAAGTTAAATGTTCATAGAATTCAATCAATCAATTATCTTAAAGCAGTCCTTTTGGTAAAATCATACCGATCTTGATGAAATAATATTAAATTTGTATTCTTTTCTAGTATATTGTAGTACTTTTTTAACTAATAATACGGTGCAAAATTGAGATACACATTTCCACAAAACTCGGGAAAACTTTATATTCTATTCGGGAAATCCGGGAATTTGAAAACGAAATTTCGCTAGACACCCTGCAATTCAAATGCAGCTTAAAATTATATTTACTAAAAATTTGTTTTATTTACCTAAGAATACGAGGAATATCAGAATCTTCAATAGTCAGTGATGTGGTATTTTTTTCTGCCTTCTCCAAGCAACTTTCTAAAGATCCGAAATTGGAACACGTAAAATCTCCAGAGTTTCCAGAGATTATATTATTTTTTCGCGCACTTGTTAACAAAATATTAATTAAGAAAAAGCTCATAAAATAGGTCCACATTTTGTCGACTTGTTTTATAAATCTATAGTAACATAGACAAACTCTTGACTAATATGAAATTTATGTTGTTGTCACATCCTTTTCTCCAACCTCTTTCCTGTGGCGAGCGATAAAGCGATAAAGTACGTGATACGCGAAAATAGACGCCCCTGAATTTTTCCACAGATATGGATTTGAAAGTGAGTCCCCTCGCCTCTCACTAAAGCAGATATTTACTCTTTGTCGGAATCGCTTTAATCTTCTGAAGAACTATCAACACTTTGTGAAGAATTATTTGCCGGAACTTTTAGCAATTTCAAAAGAGCAATAACTTCTTTCGAAAAAGCTTTGGATTGCTTTCGAGGAATTAGTATTTTTGATATGACTACAGGATCAGACGCAGTAAGCATGCGAACTGAAGGAAACGAAAGGAGCCCCTACAAAGTACCCTTAAGGACCCCACTGAGTCCCCCTTTGTTTCCTTCTTAAAAAACTCAAAAAACAGCAAGATCAACTTTTAAATTGTTCAAACTCGGATTCTGCATTAAAATTTCCATTAGAAACTCACGGAGTAATCGCAATACTTTTTTTTGCAGCGATAAAAACTTTAAAAAATAAAATACTTTTCATTTACATGGGCCGAAGGTGGCTTTAAGTGTATCTTCTTTTAGTAGCAGTTAATAAGCGTTGCGTCAGTAGCTTTAAGAATTTTGCCCGGATGCTAGCGCCACGCAGTGGAAATCTCAGACAACAACGTTGCGATACAAGTGAGAGCAGTCAAGCAGTGTCCTTGAGGTTACGGAACGAGTTGCTGTCACATCCTTTTCTCTAGCCTCTTTCCTGTGGCCAGCGATAACGCGATAAAGTACGTGATACGCGAAAATAGACGCCCCTGAATTTTTCCACGGATATGGAATTGAAACTTGTAATTATAATAAAGAAACTAAGTGCCATATCAAAAACCAAAAACACCTTGGGATTCGTCTCCGAAATATCTAGGTGCGCTTTTTTTTAACCGCTGTTCTTCGTAAAACATGATAAACAAACTAAGCATCCGATAAAAAAAAAAATTTCGATTCTTTTCCCAAATAACTAAATACACCTTTTTCTAAGTGAAACTTCTTTTAGAACTAAGCAATTATTTATATCTCTCCTCTCCTGTTCCTCCTCTCTCACTCTTTTACTCAGCGATCCCCTTAAAACTCATGATAATTCTTTACAACAAATTTCAAAGTTAATCCGTCAAGTTTCACTTCTGCCGTATCGTCACACTACTACACACTAATTTTTCTGTTGATCATAGTTCTTTAAAGTTTGTTGATTATGCTTTGTAATGTTTGAAATTATTAACAAATGAGTTAATTGTTTAAACAATGATAGAAAAAAATAAAAGAGGAGCATGGAGATTTTTCGGAGACGAATCCAATGGTGTTTTTAGTTTTGGGATCGGGTGGTTAGTTTATTTCTAATGAATTACAAAAATTTCAAACTGAAATGATAAATCACCAAAGAAATTAATTTTCAAACAAAAGACTTGACCCCAAAAGATGATTTTTTAACACGAATTTTCAACAGAATACAATAATTAAAAAAAAATTTAAATATTAAAGTAAAACTTTTTAAGTTAAAAAATATGATTTTTTACTAAAAATTTAATTTTTAACTAAATAATATAATTTTTGACCAAATCGTTTTATTCCTAAATAAACCAGAATAATTTAGACCCAAAAAGTTATATTTGTAATACAAAAGGATGAATTTTCGATCAAGAAAACTAAGTTTCGACCAAAAAAACGAATAATAATAAAAAAAATCGATATAAGATTAAAAAAATACTTGAATTTGAACTAGAAAAGATTAATTTTCAATAAAAAAATAATTTTCTACCAAAAGTGGAATAGTTACATTGTTAGTTGAAAAACATTTTCAAAGAAAAAGATTACTTTTGAAGTAAAGTAATGAATCTGAAACAAAATGAATTTTTAATAAAAGAAGTAATTCAAAAGATGATTTTTTAAGTCGGAAGATTAATTATTGAAAATGGTATAATTAAATAAAAAAGTGGACATAAAGCTAAAAATTTCAGAAAAACTCGCTACTAATATTAACATGGTATCATTCAAAAAAAATATTAATAAAATTAATAAATAATTATTTAAACCATTTTTAAATAATTTTTCAGCAAGTGATAAGGACACATATTTAAATTAAATTGAATATGCTTGATATAAATAACATTTATTGTCATAAATTCACAGTATGCGAAATAAAGTTCTACATAAATACTTAAAAATAGTGACATTAGGTTTTTAAGAACACAGACATGTTGAGGTTCAGTCTTAAATTATAAAATTTTTTTATAAAAAAATTAACACTACTTTATAGAATTCTTGACTGTGCACAGTGTGTCAAAGTCACACAATTGTAGGACAAAAATCACAATTCGGCTCAAATGAAAAACTATATCCTTCATGGTGGTTTTTTAGGTCCCTGAGAAGGTATTCTGTGTAAAAATTACGAAATTCAAAATGACGGATCCAATATGGAGACAAAAATTGTGGAATTTTTGCCAATATTACTAAAAAATTGTTACCTGAGGGTTTTTTAAAATGTTTTCAATTCCAAATGTTGAATTTAATATGAAGATAAAGAATGTGTAATTCTTGCCAATATTACAAACAAAATTGTTACACGAGGGTCCAAATGACGAAATTCAAAATTTCGGATTTAATATAGCGACCACTAGTGTGGAATTTTAGCTAATATTCTTTAAAATTGGTACCAGGAGGGTTTTCAGGTTGCTGAATCCAAATCTGCTGTCCTAATTACACAATTCAAAAGTTTTTGTGACCTGACAGTTTTTGGGGTGCTTTATTAAAGTAAGTCCCCTCGCTTCTCACTATTAAAGATGTTTAACATTTGTCGGAATCGCTTTGTTCTTCTGAAGAACTATCAACACTTTTTGAAGAATTATTTTCCGGTACTTGTAGTAATTTCAAAAGAACAATAACTTCTCGCGGAAAGGCTTTGGATTGCTTTTGAGGAATTGGTGTTTTTAATATGATTACAGGATCAGACGCAGTAAGAACTGAATTTAACAGATCGATAATAGTATGTTTTCTTAACATTTTTCTTGTATTCTTTTCCCTGCAGTTCTTTGGAACTTTATTAACATAGGCGAAGCGAAGCAAACGAAAGGAGCCTCTACAAAGTAACCTTAACGACCCCACTGCGTCCCCCTTCGGCTCCTTCTTAAAAACTCAAAGAAAGAGCAAGATCAACTTTTAAATGGTTGAAACTCGGATTCTGCTTTAAAATTTCCATTAGAAACTCACGGAGTAATCGCAACCCTTTTTCTTGCAGCGTTAAAAACTTTAAAAAATAAAATACCTTTCATTTACATGGGCCGAAGGTGGCTTAAAGTGTATCTTCTTTTAGTAGCAGTTAATAAGCGTTGCATCGGTAACTTTAAAAATTTTGTCCGGATGCTGGCGCCACGCAGTGGAAATCTCAGACAACAACGCTGCGATGCAAGTGAGAGCAGTCAAGCAGTGTCCTTGAGTTTACGAAACGAGATGTTTGTTGACGTTTGTACTCGCTGCGTAAATTTATTAACATTTATTTGCGAATGTTGAATTTTCTTTTTAAACTTCGCGTGCAACATACAACTTGAGCTTTTATGGATGCATTTTAAGTCACCTCTGAGAGTTGACAAATCGGCAATAAAGCATTTTCTATGATCGCTGCCTCCATATAGTTCTGTGTAGAGTCTTGCTGCATTAAAAGCTTTTATCCCATATGCTTCGCTGTTGATTTCGAATCCAGAAGACAACGTTTGTAATATCGTAGCAAATTCTTCTTTCAAACGTATGTCAATTCCAGTAATCTTAGAATAAGTTTTTTCCTCTCTTTAAGACTAGCCTTTTCAGGGGGACTTCGAGATGCCAATTTTTGAATTCCAAGCGGTAGGAGATGTGCAGCAAACATTTAAAGCACCTGATCTGGGCGTGTAAAGGGGAGAGGCCAAACGGAAATGTAGATGGATCAGTTTCTCTTCTGACAGCTTCGTCAATGTTGTTAATCGTAGTTCGTGTTGTCCCGAAAACGTGACATCTTTGTGAATAAGACGTTTCTTTAATGGCATTGCAGACTTTACCATCTATCATGGTCAATAGCAGAGTATGAGAAATCGAAATGTCACCTAATTCATCATGTTTAATGAAACTAGGTTCTTGCGTATACAGCTCTAAGGGAACAAGTGAAGTAATGAGAAGGTTTTGATCATCAAAATCTTCAAGAGATCGTTGTTTGTAAGCTGAATGGCCCCAACCACTATCAAAACCCCACTTCACGCTCAAAGTCAAATTCGAAAGACATGCGGAAGGTAGCGAGTGCAAGAAAAGTTCACTGATTTTGATTAGTCGTATTGTTAGTTGATTAAGAAGTGATTGCAATGCAATTTCGGCTCTTTGTTCAGTTACTGTAAGATTTTCAGGGTAACATCTGCTTTTCATCTGCATGAACATCTGCATCTCTTATTTTATGATAAGACGGATATAAGTCGACACCTCTTGCCTTTTACCCAGATCTAATATTAAGATATTGATGATTGGTAAAAGTCTGTATATATTGCCGAATTCCATCAAAATCCTCAGAAGAACGAAGGGCTACTTGCCTTACCAGATTTGCAGCTTTCCTATCACCCTCCGAATAAAGATTGACAGATGCAGCTAATGCTAATTCAGAACCACTTGATTTTTTGGCCGACTTCTCTTAGTACTAGCCCGATCAAGGATGGAATCTTCAATATGAAGATGAACTTCAGTACAAGCAAATACAACTTTCTCCTTAAACCAAGATTAATTTTGGGCCAAAACCTTTGGACCTTATTTAATTTAATTTAACTGTCTTTGTAGACATTTTTAACAACTTGTAAAACCTTATCTTTTACTTCTTTAGGATTTCTTATCTCATACAAAAATAGAAATAAATCTTTCCTTGTGGGAGCGAACTCCATTTTATTTTCAAGTATTACTTATTTTTCACTGTAATACTATGGCCAATACGAAATGATTCCTTCAGATATTCTAAAGATTACTTACAATTAATGAAAATCACTTCTTCAGACCAAACGTCATACGTGATATTTCATTCAGGGAAAAAAAGAAGGTTCACCATTTTCTCAATTGTTTTGACCAACTTCAGATATAAAACCTAATCTAGCATGTTCTTATTTTGAAATAAACATAAAAACCTATTATTTTATATAGAATTTTTTTTGTAAAAAAAGCCGCACGTATGCGCACGTAATTCTGGCGTGATTTTGAAGTATAAATTCCAGCCAACAAAATCCATATAGTCCCAATGTCGAACCATGTCGAATCGGCAGAATAAGTGAACTAAAAAAACGATATTTTTTATAATTTTTACGTTTTAGATAATAAGATCCGCGTTTCCTTTATAATATTAATACATAAGCCGTATTTATTTGCTTCAAGAATAAGCTGGTATTTTGTAATTATTCTATTATTGAAGCCTTAATCATTAAAACTTCCAAAATACATAAAAGGCATGTTAAACTTGTGTGTAAGAGACACACATTATTAATTTCGACCTACATTAAAAGGACTGGGTAAGCGACAATAAGACCATGAAAAAGGTTATGCTTATGTAAAATCATACTTCATTACAAGTGAAGAAAAGGGAATATACTTTTAAAAATTAATTTGAAAATACTTGCAAACATGGAATTTTGTCCTCCTATCGGCCCACTGTGCTCAGTTATAAATAATAATTTTAAATGGAAAAAACTTTAATAGTTTCAATTCTTTTTAGTTTCTACAATCCGTTCTCTATCATTAGTTTAAGGTTCTTCAACTACGAGTATATTATTGTCATATAAACATGTCGTTATTTACATCAATTTTAAGGAATAAAGATAATTTTTCAGGGGCCTAAAATATTTTCACAACAGTGAGACAAGTCGTTGATTCATTCATATTATAAAGTCTCAATACTTGAATGAACTTATTTGTTTACACATAAAATGTAAAAAATATTTATATAAAAAAATTATGCTATTTTAAATTCTCTAAAATATTTTAGCTTATAACATAAGTAATAAGCACACAAAGGAAATAATTAAAAATGCTAGATCTACATTTATTTACAATCAAAAAATATAAAAATTAATAAAAAAATTTTCAATAGTAGTTTTAAGAATATTTACATTACATTACAATAATTTCTCTAACTTCATTATGACAATGTTAGAAACAGAGTGTCATGTTTTTTTTGCGACGGAACTCTCACTTTTTAAATACAGGGAACTCTTGATTATTCCAAGGCAAGGATATTCCAAGTGGCGCAGTTTCGTCACCTTTGAGTATTTAGTATTTTCGCATGATTATAGGATAGGTGAAAATGTAAGGAAGCTGAGCATAGTTGGTACCTAATTTACATGGGAACGCATACGACTATTCGTAGATATAAAAATTTTAAAAATTAAAAATTTAAACGAACGAAAATTCCAAAATCGGCCTTGACAGATTTTCTTGAGAATATAATGCTGAATTAAAAAAAAAATGAAAATCGATGAAGAATTGTCACCTACAGGTTATTTTGAACATCGTTTTTTCATTTCGTCCCATTGTGTAGCGCGCGCATCGATACAAGGCCAGGGCAGCCAATAAACATCCGCTTGACAAAGTCAGCCCAGGATTTAAGGTAGAGGTGGGAGGCCCCTCCGGCCTTGAAATATCCAAACTTTTACATATCTCGACTCTTGGAATAAGCAAGTGTTCATTGTAGTTTGTTGAGATTATTAAAACAAAGAATCATGTGATAAAGAATAATTCTTGTTATGCCAATAAGAAAGGAAATTCCTAACATTCAAACAGAGATTAAAATAATAAATAGAATCGTTATCAGTCTGAGCCAGTTTAGCCGGAAATGGGACAAAGATACAGAAACATTATACATTTCAAAATCATCAGCGGATGGAAAATGGGCTGGTTCTGGTGAAAGGGCAGGATGTAAAGACGGGGGATTCAAAATTTTACTAGTAACAGCTATCGATAATTTTTTTCTTGGATTTTGAATGCTATTGTTCAAATTTTCTATATTGTTAAGAAAAACGTCAGACTTTTCTTTCACAGCCGAATACAAATTGTGTTTCCTGTTAGTTTTCTCCTTGTTATTTTGCTTTTTTCGTCCTCTTCCAAAAAATTCAGTATATCTGCTCGGAGCAACTGTTGTTTTATCTAGAATAATCTCTTCTGCAATAAAAATGAAAGTCTTTTAATGGCCGATTTGATCATTATTTTAGATTGTAACAAATTTTAAATTTACCTTTTAGTTTTATACTGCCTTCTGCGTTTCCAAGGGCGTTTTCCGAGAAGCAGAAGTAACTACCGAAGTCGGCGATCCCCACATTTCTAATTGTCAAATTTAATTGGTGAGTGTACTCATTCAGTTGAATTTCCTTCAGTTCGTATTTTTCATTCGATATTATTTTTGTCCCTAAAATATTAAAAACGTTTTATTGTCAGAAGAAATTATTAGAGGGGTTAATTACTCGTATTTTTGGTGTACGCTAGATTGCAAGAATGCAAAATTGAATACAATTGCAAAAATTGTATGAGATTTCAAAAAATTCCATAGGTTATGGGGAATTGATTATAGAAATTCATTATATAAAAAAATTATAAGATAAATAACATTTAAGTAAATAATACTACAGAGGTACTACATATTTTAGACCACTTATAATCTCATAGTTAAGTACACATTTGGAATCTCTTTAAACCCCCCTCTCTATATTTGGAAATATGTTTAAAATAGTCCCGCTATTGGATAGATCTAATGAAAAATCAATAAAACTAGTGTTTTTTGGCGGAGAAATATGTCCTATTTCACATAATGCCTTTCTTGGAGGCTCTTTCCAGGTTGAAATTTGAATTATCTCTGTTTAAGGTCATGTAAAAAAACATGGAATCTTATGGAAAGGTATTTCGCGGGTTCATAAATGGTTAATTTTGGCATTAAAAGACGTTGAATGTTGTTAGAAAAACTGTTTTGGAGAGAGAAAATATCATGTCAAATTGGAATTACTGCTCATTTGTACTTGCTTCCAGGGTATTTAAGCTTAATTTTAGCAAAATATACCGAGGTAAAATATGACGAGAACGGTGCATTGACTAAAGTTGGCAGATAGCTTCTGCTGGAATCGGAAAGTGCGCGCAATTTAAAATAATGATTTTCTTGCCTGTGTATTTGCAGGTTAAGTTTACTTTCTCGACGTTGTCGACATATGGTAATGCTGCCAACTGCTGAGCGTGAAAAATGACTTTTACTCGGATCGAGTCAAATCAACATTTAAATTTAAATTTTATTATTATTCAAAAAAACGTTTTATTTATATTTATCTCCATAAAAATTTAATTCCTAATTTATGAATTGACAAGCTAGCCTAACTTTGCATTTAATTCCAAATTTGAGAGAGAGAAAAAATTGACATAGCTTTGACTAGCTTTTCCAGTAGCCGGACTACTTTAAATCCATTAAAAACCATTGAAATCCAGTGAACTTTCGAAAATTTCCCAAAATCTTACAAACATTTTTGATATCTCTTGAAATTTTATGTAATCTTTTAAAATAACTGAAAATCGTTCAAATCCTTTGAAATTATTTATTTCCGTCATATCCCTTGAAATTATGAAATCCATTAAAAGGTCTTAAATGTCTTGTAATCCTTTGGAATTCTTTAAAATTCCCGATTTTTTTTTAAATCCTCTGAAATCTAAAATATTTTGTTGAATTCCTTAAAACAAATCGCTTATGGAAATTCCTTAATATTTTAACAAACATCAAGGGCAGAACTTTCTTTATTTCTATACTGATTCTCTTATAATGATTTTCTCATCATGTTTTCCTTGAATAATTTTTCAAGAATTCCAAAAAAATAATGAGATGTTCATTACAGGAAAATCATTAGAGACATATACTGGATTTTCTACAATATTTTTTCGTACGGGGAGATTACAAGGTATTGTAAAAGATTAAATAGGATTGCATAAGATTATTGAGAGACGGAGGGGGGGGGGGGGGCGAGAGAGAGAGAGAGAGAGAGTTTACACCAAATTGAAGGAGTAAGTAACCCCTCGGGCTAAATAAAAAAAAAAGTAAATAAAATATTTTTGAATGTTTCTCACCATTGTTTTTATACCATACGTTTAATGTTTTTGGAGATGATTCAACGTAACAGTGCAAATTTACGTTATTCTTAATTATAACTGAAACCAATTGGCTATCCACCTTTATTGTCGGTTTAACTGAAAAATACAAGGGGTCTATAAAAGTTGGAAATTGTATGGGTCTGCAAAGAGGTCTAAATGTCTTTCTTTAGATGCCTGCAAAATATTTTAATATTTTTTTTAGTATATCGGGTAGGGGGGTTAAAAAAATCACTTTAAAAAAAATTATAATTTATCCGATTTGACATTTTTCATTCATTCTTTATCAAAAACGTTATTGCAGGGATCACTTTTATAACATTTAATAATTTATATCTTAAATATCAAATATTTATATAATATTCGTCACGGATAAAATAATAATTATTATTATTAGGGTAAGAGCACTAATTCTTGGCACCCACCCAATTCTTGGCACTCGTCTCTAGATTTGATGAAATAATAAGAGAATAGGGATAAATAGCAATTAAAAATTTTTTTTATTGTGCAGACATTTTTGCGTAATAATATGTATTCATCTTATGCTAAGGAATAACTTATGTGTTCTGAAATTAAAAAATTCAGCCTTCTTTCCAGGCTGCCAAGAATTTTCAGGTTTACTAAAGAAAATCTTTAGATAATTGCAGTTTTCAATTTAAAGTTAGCAACGTTAAGTGACTATCTTTTTAGCACATTTGCAGGAAATGTTAGAACTTTAAATACAAAATGACTAAAATTTAAAAAAATTTAAATATAATTTATTTAGTAAATAATAGGGGGTGCCAATTAATTTTCAGTCTGAAGCATTGCATGAAATTATTGGCACCCCCTCTTCCAAGAAGTGGGTTGCATGTTCATGCAATGATTTCTAAGCTTGGTAAAGGCAAAAACAATATTTAAAAGTAAATTATTGGAGCTGTACTTAAAAGAATTAAGTAAGTCATTATATCTAGTGATGTATGTTATTTAGAAATAAGAGTAGATTTGCAACTTAGCCATGTAGACTTAACCACAAATCAGTCTAATGTATTACTCACAACTAGTATTCAATTAATAAAACATTGCACGAACCTACAGATTTGAGGTGCAAAGAGATTTCACTCGAACATTTACAAGAAATTCCTTTAAAATGTGAAAAGGAAGGCACATAAAGAAAAAAGTTATCTATGCTTTAACAGCACAGGCATGGAGAGATTATAAATTAGGAAAATTCAATTGACTAAAGATAAAGCTAAGACCAAGGAAGCTAAAAAGCAAGAACGAAGACGTTGAAATGCAATTTCAGAAAACGCCCAAGAAGATAGAAATAGAATAAAGTTAGAAACTAAATAGACTATGAACTAAAAAAAATCAATCTTTGAATATTAACCATCTTATTAATTCTGCTAAAGGAGTTACTAGAAAAAGGAAGTTAAAAGCCAAAGAGACTGACATCAGTGAAAATCAATTTTCGAAAAATACTGATTCTAATAATTCTGCTGAAGTAGTCAAAAGAAGCCGAGGATCACTACCTAGGAATTTGAATTAGAGAGATGCTGATAATTAAGTGATTTAAGCCAGATTATTTGCTTATAAATCAAAAATAATTGATTAAAAATGCTTTTCTTTACTATTCACTTCGTAGTAATTCTATTAAAATTTAGTTTAATCTGATTCCTTCACCATTTCCTCTTCATATGACTGGGGTGCCAATAATTTGATCCACCACTGTCAAGAATTGCGTCAACCCTGCCAAGAATTGCATTTTAAACCTAACGAGCCAATTTTAATTATTTTTATCACTTTAAAATATATATTGAGGTAAATAAATTTTAGAATTTGATACCTATCATATATTATCACTGTATATATTATTATTATTGAATTTTTCACACATACCATTTTTGACATTAATTTCTTTCTCAAAACCTGAAGTTCCCCTTAACCAGCCAACAATTGGGTACATTACGAGGAAGACTATAAGTTAACTATCAAAATATTCTCACCGTACTTAAGCATTTCAGCTTTAATACAGTCTAGACCAGCAGTCTTACGATTAATTAAGTTACTAATTATATACCTCACCTCAGAGGCACATATTCTCTCAATCAGGTTTTCTAACGTATCGTGTTCTATTATATTGTAGTTGTGTTGCTCTATAGCTTTACCTCTTAATAATTCCATTAACGTGTCTCTCAGAGCATCTAGTATCCAGACTGCATCATATAGCATTTCACCCTTGATATTTCTTATGCTGACTAATTCTGTACTTCTTCTACTTTTGATACTGATCAACGCCAATTTAGAAAAGAGTTTATCCTTCCTTAAAAATTGATTTGAATTTTCTTCTTTTCTTCTGTTTTGATTTTATCTTTACTCTTTTTTAATATTCAAAGAAAGTTTTGATTTTATCTTTACTTTCTTTGAATATTCAAAGAAAGTAAAGATAAAATCAAAACAGAAGAAGAGAAGAAAATTAAAACTGATTTTGAAGGAAGGATGAAACTCTTTTCTAAATTGGCGTTGATCAGTATCAAAAGTAGTAGAAGTACAGAATTAGTCAGCATAAGAAATAGCAAGGGTTTTACTTTCCTCTTTCTGTCTCTTTAATCATGTTCAAGTCTAATTCTCTCCTCATCGTGAAGGCCTGTGTAGTTCACTAGACATTCTTCCTAAAACCGCAGTACCACACACTTCGGTCGTACCTGTAACAATACTATCCCGCAACATAGTCCAAGCGCTCTCTGTGCCTTTATTGTTTATTAGCGCCTCCCAAGTTATCATGTCTATGCAATCATATAACTTATTATAAAAATCTATTCGCACTTTCAGTTTCGGTAATTTCTCGATTTTGATTCGCGTTTGCTTCGTCTTTTTGGATCTCTTTCTTCTCCATCTTTGACCTAAATTCATTTCGGAGACTAAAAGGCAATGATCAGTATTACATTCTCATAACCCTTGTATCTTTTATTAGCTCTCTTAGTCTTTCATTTCCACCTTCAAATTCAATCATACAGTGGCTATCTCCTCTAAAACGGGTTTATATGTTTACCTAGCAGTCTTTCTGTACCTTGACGTTGGACACCAATCCATCCATTCATGTCTCCTAACAGAATGATTCTATCAACGTGATTGCAAGTACCCATAGTATAATTTAAAGTGTCCCAGAAAGGGGTTTTTACTTTATTTCTTTTACCCTAAACTGAAGATACAAATCCACGATCTCTTGCATACTACCTTGCTCTTTCATTCATAAACAAATCAATCCCTTGACTACCATGTGATTCACTATCTACTCCTGACAGTATTTCAAGTCCGTTATTTAACGCATAATTTTCTTATCGCTTTGATCCGGAATCCCTTTTTCTTTCTTTCAAGTGCACATAAAATATCTAGCTTTCTTACGCGCATAGTTTCTCGTAATTCCAGTCACGGATTGACCATATAGGCTACATAGGCTACAACCTATGGTGGCTAAATTGGAAGGGAAGGGCGATAGAATTTTCGTACGATGATTTTTCAAATATTTCGGACTTTTGTTTGCACAGATGCAGCCTGAGCGTGGTGAAAAAAATTGTCATAAAGATTCACCAATGGAATGAAAATGTGAAATGAAATTGTTAATACGACTGAGCAGTGCCAAACTGCATACTGTTTACCCTAATGTTGATAGCGCATTGCGAATGCCTGTTTGTACTCCAATATCAAATTGGAACGCAGATGGGTCATGTTCCGTTCTCGACCGCGTTAAAAACTTCTTTCGATCGCCGCTTGGTGAAGAAAGATTGAATGCTATTTTACTGCTAATTGATTGAATTTATGAGAACGGTTAGTCAATCGTTCGTAGTTTTAATCGCTTACTGCTTCCCTAGTAGAAATTGGTCTAGATCTTCCTTAACACTTAAAAGGAACTCGTAGGGCTGAAATGTGGAAAATCAGGCTAAAGAATCTGGATAGTGCCTCGTTACAACCTAACTAGAATTTCCTGAACAGATTTGAATGAGGAAATCCTTGACTAGTAATCAATAAATTTTCCTCATTGAATACGAGATTAGTTTTTCCTTGCCAGTACCTGTATAAAAACCAACTACGATTTCCTGATCAGTTTCAACTCGAAAGACTCCTACTGATTTTCCTTGCTTGCAACGAGCGCTTCTTTCCTGTCAAGGGTTTCGCGAGGAAAAGCGAGAGAAAAACTATTATTGTGGCGTTGTGACCAATCAGCTGATTGATAAACTGTGCGATAATTAATTGCTCCTTTTTAATCATTTTCTGTTGCGACTTGGTCACAGCATTATAGTTGGTTACGGTATGGGCCAAAAAAGAAAATTAACAACAAATCGAGTGCTTAATTTCGGCGAAATAAATAAATTATTAAACAAGTTATTTCCGGGTAAGTGGAAAAATAATATACTATAATACTCCGAACCTAGAAAATAAACAAAAATTTATTTCATACATGGATTTGGATACTATTAAATATATTTGTTTTTATTATAAATAAATATTGAATACTAATTAATAAAAAGCATTTAATAATCGAATTGTCAAAAATGCATGCATTTTTACTGATCATGGTTAATTTTTCAGATTTTTTGACCATGCGTAAAAAAGGGGTGAAACCCTGTCCTTCAAAGACTTCGAAACGGCGTTGTCGAACGTCATCCTCAACGGTAAAGATTGGGATGGAGGTAGGATCGAGCGGACTAAGGCGGTCAAGGATTGAACAACACAAGCGACCAAACGAGGAATAAAAAATCTATGATGTACTTTATATTTTTGAAAATAAAAGAATTTAGTTTCATTTAAAAATGAAAATTATTTTATTAAAAACTTCGTAAGTATCTCGTTAGTACTCGTTCGTAACTAGCTAGATTCCATCAAGATCTCCTTGTCAGTTCCTCACTCGAAGTAGCGTTACATTCCTTGGTAGTATCTGACAAGATTCCTAGTTGGGTGCTAACCAGATGCAAGGAAAAACTGACTAGAAACTTGTATAAAAGTTGGCCCAATTTTTACTAGGGTTTTCAAATGGATTTTCAGGAAAATAAATCCTTTTCGGGGCTACTCAATTATTTTTAATATTTAATGTTTATAGTGCACGTGCGACTACCACCTTTATGTTAAAATTGTATTTTGAAAGTCGAAATCATGTTTCAATTAAGTTTCTAGTCGTCGTAGGGTGGAAAGTCTAGTTATAACGTTCTTTCCCACCAAACTTCGGTCAATGGTGGGGGAGTGTAGAGACGGAATTGGAACCGGCAGAGTCATAGTTGTGTATATGAGAAAATGTGCATATGTTTCAAAAGTTCACGAAAATGTACCCAAAATTTATATATTTCAATGCATTTCACAGGTTCCCAAATTTTACAAGTTTTATAATTTTCCATTTAACCTTTCATGAATTTCAACAAATCCAAATAAAGTTCTCGAAAATTTCTATAAGCTTTCAGAAAATTTTTTTTTAAAGTAATTTAAATTTTATATTAAAAATTCTTCTTAATTTATAAGCGGCACTTTTAGTTTCGCGGCCAATATTTTTTGGAATGAAAATGGATAAGATAGTAGGTATACGGAAACATAATTTAAAAATGAAAAATGCTAATAACTAAGGAGTTAACAAACAAATAACGATATTTAAAGTCTTCATTTTACTTTCTTCTTTCCCGGCACAGTAAGCACGCACACTCCTAAAGTATACATATAACAGTTTAAAAGAAATATTTTCAGAACATGTCTCGTTCTTACCTAATTTCGGTTATTTTGATTAATTCTATTATTGATGAAAGAAACAAGTTTGCCACTCTTTGTATTTAATTGTAATAAAATAATATATATTTGATTTAATAATTGAAAATATTGAACACAAGTAATTTGCGCTGACAAATAGGTAAAAAATGGTCAACCTTAGGAGGTCATAACGCATGACCATTTGTATTTTTTTTATAAGTACCGAAAATTTTTTTTGAAAAAATTGCCGTTTCCAAGATACAAAAGCAACCTTCAGAATTTGATTTTTCAGACATTCTTAAAAAATCAGCTTACTTTTAAGGATAACAACTTGGCAGCTGCTGAAGATAGAAGTTTAAAAAAACTAGATTTACTATCTTTTCTGGAAAATATCGAGTGACAACAAACAACGTCACCTTCCTTAGGGGCGTATTTCAGGGTGACACCATAAGTACTCTGTTTTTTTGCATCAGAATTTTATTATTTATTATTTTATTATTATTTATTATTTTTATTATTTTACTCATTTTCATATATATATATATATTACGTTTCCCAAAAAACCACCCCTAAGTCGTACACAGCTACCCATCGTGATTTGGAGCTCCAAATGAATTATTTAACACTTACAAATTTCCCTCTTATTATAATTTTCCCCAAAAACTACCCTTTCACATGAGCGTATTCAGCGGAGTTCCTAAATGTATTTAAAAAGCATTTCCAATAATAAAATTCAGAAACCACTGTTACTAGATATTTTTTTGCTCCTTTTTTCTCTCCGATGATATGTAATACGTTCCCAAAAAACTACCCCTTAGTCAAAAAAGTTCTAAAAGTGAGAACACCACCTTGAACAATGTAAAGATGCTTTTTATGTACATATGTGAACTTCGCTGCATGCACTCACCTTGAAGGGTAGTTTCTTTCGAAAATTATGATGAGGGAGAAATTTTAAAGTGTCAAGTAATTAACTTAAAGTTCAACGTCATGTTTACATTGTTCAAAGTAGTTTTCCAACTTTTAGAATGTCTTTTATCACGATAGGTAGCTACGTACGACTTAGGGGTAGTTTTTGGGAAACGTCATATATGTAATCAGAGCGCAAAAAAGAGCAAAAAATATAAACTAACAGTGTTTTCTAAATTGTATTATTTATTATGCTTTTTCAGTACACATATATGTTTCTCTGCACACGTTCTCGTGGAAGGGTCTCTTTTTTGGTAAAATTATAATAAGGATGAAATTTTCAAGTCTCCGGTAATTAATTTGGATTTCTCAATCATCTTTACATTGTTCAAGACAGTTTTCCCACTTTTAAAACGTTTTTGATCACGAGAAGTAGGTGTATACGACTTGGGGGTAGTTTTTTTGGAAACGTAATATATGTCATCGGAGAGCCAAAAAAGATTGAAAAATATCAACTAACAGTATTTTCTAAATTTTATTATTTTTTATGCTTTTTACATACAAATGTAAGTTTTGTTGCATACGTTCACGTGTAAGGATAGTTTTTGGGGAAAATTATAATGAGGGGAAAATTTTCAAGTCTCAGGAAATTAATTTGGAGTTATAAATCATCTTTACATTATTGAATCTGGTTTTATTACTTTTAGAAGGTTTTGGATCACGTGAGGTAGGTATATATAACTTGTCAAGTTATTAATTTGCAGTTGACTTAGGGATAGCAAAAAGAGAGCAAAAAAAGCAGTTTCTGAATTTTATGACTGAAATGCGTTTTACATACATATATGAACTCCGCTAAATACCCTCACGTGAAAGGATAGTTTTGGGGAAAAATTACAATGAGAGAGAAATTTTCATGCGTCAGTTAATGTGGAGCTCTGGATCATCTTTATATTGTTCAAGGTGGTTTTCCCACTTTTAAAACTTTTTGATCACGAGCGGTAGGTGTGTACGATTTAGGCGTAGTTTTTTTGGAAACGTAATATATGTCATCAGAGAGCAAAAAAAGCAAAAAAATCTCCCCTAGTCCTTTATTCCATTATAATAATTTTTAGTATGTTTTCATAGATGGCGGCGCTAAGGGGACGTCGTGCTAGCGCCGCCACCCTTTTCTCGGAAGTTGAAAGAGTAAAATAATTTTTTAAAGCATGAAATTAGCAAAGAAAGGCTCAAAATATGGCGCATTCCATTTTTCAATTTGCTTTGGCGGCGCTAAGTGGACGGCAAGTGGGAAGGTTGGAATGGACCTTGGATTGGACAAATTGCAGAAATTCATCTGATCAAAGGAAAGATTATTGGTGTTCCCGAGGACCCTTAGCTTATAGATATAAGTGTTATTAGACATCTTGACACTGGAGATACCTATACTTACTTGGGCGTGCCTCAATGCCGCATTCAGGACGCAACATCAGTGACGGAGTCTTTCAGAAGCAGAAAAAAGCATCTTGTCCGGAAGATTTGGTCTTTAAATCTTTTTGCGTTGAAAAAAGTATCTGCGACTAACATGCTTGACGTCCCGGTTCTACACAACTCGTTTAGGGTGGTTCAATGGACGAGAACGAGCTTAAGGCGATTGAAATCGCTACACGCAAGGTCATGCATATGCATAAGAGCTTGCATATCAATTCGTCTCTCCAGTGTCTTCATAATCGAATTGTTCTAAGTAGACCTTACATAGTTGCAAATGGTAGAGAACCTTTCCCAAAAATGGTCAGGAACTACGAGATGATTGGCCGATATCCTTGGCCTGAATTTCAACATCAAAAGTGAGGAAAGTACATTATTCCATCTGGACGCTTATTTTCTAAAAGCCGAAGTGAAGCAAGCAGAGGTTGAAACATTTCGCCAAAAGCAACTTGACAAGAAAATTCACGGAAACTTGTACAGAAATGCAAAAGAACAGTCCTTGTCAAGAAATTCCTAGCGATAGGCGTAAACCGTGTCCATGGCCTCCACATCTTGAAAAGGGCCCCTGGCCACAACATTTTGCAGATGCCTCCCTCCACATACTTTTTTACTCTATTAAGCATAAATTTTGCATGTTTATTCAAGGGAAATTTCAAAAGCGCTAAAAAATGGACGTAATTTTTCTTAATTTTAAACTGATTATTAGGTTAAAGATTCATATTGTACAAAAATCAGCTGCTGACCCGTGGGTGGGTACCACGCGGTCCCGGGCTCCCTGACTGCAGCCAGGCCAGCGACCCCTTTGTGTGGGCCATAAGCGTGTCATGCACACGCTGAGTACCTAAAGCACATACTATCTGAGCGTCCAACCCACGCGGGAACTACGTATCGCTATAAATATAGTGTGGCTCTAAGAGTGCTTTATTATCATCTTTGTCCCTCTTATGGTGTTGGCCGCGACCCTGCCCTGCCGAACGCTTCGAGGGACATAGAGTCAACTGTCTAAAACGAGAAGTGCCAAATTTTCTGGAACTAATATTTTCGAACAACCGTCTCCGTTGCACACTCGAGGCCTGACAACGTTCTCCAAGACTTCGAGAAACGAATTATATTCGTGATCGAATTCTCTACTCCATCAAACTGCATCACTGGTAAGGAGAAGGATAAGGAGGAAAGGTATCAAGTCCTCAAAAACGAGCTGCAAAGACTGTACCCAAAATATTCGGTTAAAGTAATTGTCCTAGTGATCGGTTCTCTCGGAAGTGTGATGTTATCACTGGCTCGTAACCTTAAAGCCATACCAGCGGACCAAAAATATGCCAAGGTACTTTCCAGATGGATGCAGAGAGCTGTCATCCTTGGATCGCTTCGTGTTCTTAAGACACAGGAGGGTTTTGGCGGCCTGTCGTTGTGATTTAATCGTGCCCTGTGACCACATATTTCGCGGTCGTAAGGCGTGGTCATAAGTGTGACTTACCGCGATTTTACTGGGAGCCGGTATCATTTTTAGATGGCAGTTGCTCCTAGTAGGACTATGCGGTGGTTATTTAACCCTTTTATAAAAAAAAATATATACAATTACACACACACAAACTCACGCAAACACTGCAAACCGTCTTAGACGCCAATCCTATTCTTACGGGCGTGTATGCGGAATTTCAAACTTTTTAGTAAGCAAAAAAAAAATATATATATAAATAAAATAAAATACAGTACAAGTCCGATAACTTGCCGTCTGATAATTGTACACTCCCCTTAAAACGACATCACACGTACCGTACGCACACTAAATGTGGTTTTACCACTACATGTGCTATTTTGCTCATGATTTGCGTCCATGATATACGCATGCGCGCACATAATATTGTGCTACAAGAGGGGGCATTCGATAAGTCCGCGATTCCTGGAATTTTCCGCCCCTACAGCCCCGAAGTTGTAAAGTTATCGGACTTGTACTGTAACAAAATTGAAGTTCAAATTTCCTTCCAATAGTTCCAAATTGGTGGCGCTGTTAGAGCTACTCAAGATGCGTATATTCAATTCATTAAAAATTCAACAGTTTGCGTGAGATTCTTTTCTTTGTATGGACTGAAAAATCTTTCTTAGTTTAAAATTCATCTATCTCGTTGAAAATTAGTCTGTTTTGGCTAAGGATTTAACTTATTTATTTGAAATATGTATTTTTATGTTCAATTTAGGTGTTTTTGAATCAAAATTTTTAAAAAATTCGGTAGAAATATCAATGATTATACTTTTTGTCGAGAATTCCTTTGTTTTAAGATTCATCACTTTGGTTGAGAATTTAACAATTCCGTTCAAAATTCCTTTTTTTCCGGGATGAGAATTAATTGCTTTAACTAAAAATTGAATAAACACATTTTTGAATTACTATTTTTACTGAAAGTGTTTAAAGAACGTTAGAACAAGATTGTTCTTATACCTATGAAAGAAAAATTTGGAACGATCAGAGAAATAGAAAAAATGGTCAGGTAAAAGTCAGGGGGAAATCAAGCAAAGCCAGCGAATTTCGAAATTGGGATTTTGTAGCAATATTTATAAAATTTATTTTAAGCAGGTTGAAATGTCAGGAGGAAAGTTCTAAAAATTTATATACTGATAAAGGAGATGAAATATTGTGGAGAGAGTCTATACATTTTTTTTTAATTGAACTAAAATCGAATAATCGGATAATATGGACATGAAATTCTTGAAAATATTTTTTGTTAATAAAATAATTTTAATCATTTATTGAAATTATTTCTACTCACACAAAACGTTCACATAATACCTCTTGCTGACCGAGGGAGGTATTCCATTGGAAGCAATACAGAGATATGAGCCCATCTCCTGTCTCATAATACCTGTCAGGTACAGGTGCTCACCCTTGTATATTTTTACGGCTGGAAAATCATTTAAAAAATATTAACTCTTGCAGTCGTCGGATATGTCTCATTTGAGATAATTTATTATCTTTTAGCCAACATTTTTTAGTTCTCTTTTTTAAAGTTCTAGCGTTTATAAAACAATCTCCGATTCTAATTTTGATTGAAGAATATAATCAAATAGTCCCATAGCCTGATTTTTTACCCCCTAAAATATTTAAAAAGGAATTAAATTTTTAAAGCTTATGGTTTTAAAATCGGAAAATAATTAAAACTCTAATGAGAATAAAAAAAATTGGTACCCAGTAGGCTCAAAATTTGGCGACGTCTTTACGACATCGTTACGACATCGTTAAGACATTTTTACGACATTCTATGTCCGTGTTGTTACGGTTTTTACAATATCGTAAAGAAACCTTAACAACATGGGCATAAGATATCGTAAATTTGTCGTCAAGATGTCGTAACGATGTCGTAAAGATGTCGGCAAATTTTGTGCCAATTAGGTAATAATATAAATTGTAGCGGAATGAGAGAGTATTGTTTTTAAGGTAGTCCTGTCGTAACAAAAATCATATTTATGAAAGAAACAGTTGTTATATGATTTTCATAATAATATAAAAAATAAATTAATTTTAAATAAAAACAATATTTTAAAATAAACCACTTTAAAACTCAAAAAATATGAATTTTAACAATGTTGTTCGCAATTTAATTGTTTCTTACTTTCGCTTCTTACTAATTTTACAAAATTGGTTAAATTTGAATAAATATAGCCTATTATGTTACCGGCGAAAAAATTTTCTGCAACTTTATTGTTTGAAATTTCCATTATTTTAATAAAATTGGATAGAAGACAGTAGAGAAAAATTCAATTAGAAAATATGATTCAAATAATTATTTTTCATTTTTAAATATTTAAATATTTTTAAATATTTTTGGTACATATCTCCAATTATATAATGTTTTGCATCTTTGTGAAGTTCATTTTAAAAAGAAAATTTGGTCAAAATAACCTCAACATCTTGGGTACCAGCTGTGATCATAATAAACGCTAATAACCTGTAATAAAACGATGTTATAAATTAAAAAAATCTTATCTAATAACTTAAGTTCATTCTTTTAACAACAATTTTTAAGGATTAAATACTTTACTGAAGGAATTAGATATTTTTACTTCCTGTTTAATCTGTCGTTAAATTAGAAAAATAGATCATCTACGGATGCATTGAGTAAATAGTGCAAAGCTTGATAAACTTAAAAAATGCTAAATAATAATTTTAATGATAGCAGAAATTGAAGAAAATGGTAAAAACATTATTTTATGGAGATTTTTCTAAAAAATGTTGGAAAAATAATCCAAATGCTATAATTATATCGATATTTAAGTATTTGCAACTTCATTGCGTAAGTGTGTCGATTTACCCCACCCTTGCCTATATAACAGATCGTAACATATTGAACACTTTAATACAAACTATACGGATTTTAATGTATGTATTTTAAAGCTGACAGATATTTTGAATGTTCAAATGAATCAAATTAAAAAGAATCTAAGTAATGGCCAATTTGTTTAAATACTCATGACAATTTATATAAGGACGAGTATAATTTTAATGAATGAGCCCGCGTGGAGAACTTTACTTAGTGAATGTGATTAGATCAGCGACTGTGTCGAAGCAGTGTTGCAGAACAAACGTGTTATTTAAATAGGCAAGACGGGAAGTCTAGATCGATCTAGAATGTATACCTACCCTCATACCTTCTTTGGCTTAATGATGTAACCATAATATTAACAATGATGTTAATAAATAGTTTTACTAAAAGCTATTTTATGTGAATATTTCTTGTTTCAAATAACGAAGTTATGATACTTCTTGTGAGAACAAAGGAGTTCAATTTTCCGGAAGAGCATGAGTAATTTGATGAGAAAAGTGTATTTAGAAGAAGAGTCAACATCCATCAATCTTGGGGAAAAAATTCATATCGTAGGATGCTTTTATACTGTTTTGGGATAGAAAGAATGATAAGAATGTTAGAAAGGCCGTCATTCATGAAAAATTGCATTTTTTTTAAAAAGGATTATTTTTGAATGGTATCTTCCTTATTTATTTATTCAGCAATGGTTGTTAATTCAATATATTAATTCTTTATTTTTATTTTTAGATGAGAATGAAAATAATCAAGAGACTAGCCAATGGCATTAGATGCGAGTTGAATCTCGACTCGGGAAGAGTCCAGATGTCAAGCCATTTCGAACGCTGCTAGCACTCGGATGGGTGACCATCTGCGACATACTAGGTTGTGTATTCGCTGCGTTTTAACCGTTTTAACTAATGTTAAGCGGGAAGTTGGACACCGAGGATGAATGTGAGCATTCGATATGTAGGCTCGAATGGCTGCCTTCAAACTCGCCTATCGAAAAATCCAATAAACTGGGGAGGTGGTTTTCTGCAGTTTTTTTCTCCCCTGGTGAAACTTTATTCATACTGTGGTTCTAAGTACAAATTAGTAAAAGAAGAATATAAAAAATGACTTAATATAACATAAGTTATTCTTCCTTCCTTGTATGTATTGTGACGTGGTATAATGCACCACGCCTAAATTGAATTGATAAATTACGCCCAATCAACTTGATTGAATATAAAACTTATTTGGTAAGCCATATGTGGTCGAGCACAGATTTTTAGGCGCTGTCATTCTACAAAATCCTCAATAGGGACGGATTGTTGCCGTGAGTAAATCCTGTTGAGGTCTAGGGATTCTAAGTATACCGTTTCGATCCGTCACCAGACTGGGGAATTACAATAAAATATATAAAACTTCATCTATTAACTCCTGCGAACTTTTTGTTTATTTTGTTCACTAGGCATTCTTGGGGCCGGCGGGCCCTAACACCACATTACACCACCCATACGCACACACTCAATATCGAAAGATTCACGACCACGTAATTGTGAAAATTTAATGAATTAAAAATTAATTGAAACAAGTAATATAAATTCAATTAATTGAAAATTAACTAAACCCTGAAAGGTTTAATTAATTAAAAATATAAAATAAAATTAATGAAAAGTTAATTAGGTCAGAAAAATGTCATTAACAAGAAATTGATTAACCAATGAATGATATAAAATTAATTGAACCACTAAAGTTTAATTATTTAAAAAAAGGAAATTTAATTTATTAAAAATTAGTTGAGACAAGTATTTAAGATTCAGTTGATTGAAAATTAATTGAATACTGAAAAATTTAATTGATTGAATAAAGTAACTTCAATTAATGAAAAATTAATTAGGTTGAAAAATTTCATTAACAGTTATCTTATTAAACAATGAACAATATAAAATTGACTCAATAAATAAAGTTTCTTAATTCGAGGTTAACTAGACCCATGAACTTTGATTACTTACAAATTAATTGGATATAAATTAATGGTTTGTCTCATTCACTCAATGGAGAGAAATCGGGTTTTATTGAACCTCGAAGTAATGGCAGTGGCGGAAATAAAATCGCAGCGATTTTGATGAGTTATCGCTGAGATTTCACCGCATTGTTAAATCATGCGTGATAAATTTGAAGCGGTCTGAATCTAATAATAAGAAGGTAATATTAGGTTTTGCCGTTGTTCTCATAGGACTCGCACGCAATAAAATAATTTTGAGTTTGGGTCTTATAATAAAATAATTTTCTTGATTTGGTAAAAAATGGTGGATGATTTGGTATTCCTAGTTCCTCAATCCATTACAGATATGGATGATGATGGACTAAGGGAATGGTTAGATAGAAGGGGGCACAACTCACGGGACTTATCCGTAGTATTAAGGGATCGAACGAAATTTTATCGCATTTAAAGGACACTGCGGATTCGGCTCGGGACACAGCGGAAATATTTGAGACATTTAGGCAAACTACTATTAGCTTAGTAAATAGACCGGAATTTCGGAAACGCGTGACTAACCCTAGTGTCCATCTGCCCATTTCAGAGGCTGCCCTGTATAGTAACAGAACAGAATACTATAAACTGACCCCACTTATCACATTATTCAACTGGTATGGACAACTATGATGTCCCTACAGTGGGAATCGCAAACTTCAAGTCAAGTACGGTTACTGCGACACCCTGATTTTTACCACGGTTGGTTCCACAACGGAGAACCTTAGCTCCATTTCTAGGTATCGGTCGTCGTCTCAGGAACACGAGTCTACGTGCGATTCAAGCGTGAGGGCAGCCAATCAGATGCATGCCGTTCAACATGTGGAAGATAATTCCAAACATGATTTTCGAATCGGTAACACTCCGGCTAGAGAAGATAGGACAAGTTATGGGCGTACGGCTGGCTCAGGAGCCACCTCACGTATGTTAGGGGCCATACCTAAGACAATAGGACCCGGAAGAGTGGTACAAACTGTGGAGAGTAGCCATAATGGTTCTGCTCAGGTTGAATTAAATGGCTAACCGGTAAGAAAAGAGCCACTGCAGGCTGAGCTGCCCTCAAAGGATTCGGGCATATCGCGGACGAGGCCGGAACAATTTCCAGGGTATAGTTTGGCCCATAGACCATTGGTGTCAGGTTTTGTGAACACACCCACCTATCAAGGAGGTGTAACCAACCTACCAATTTCAAATATCACCCCTATTCACGGTGTAATAGCGGCAACATGGGGGTGTTGTCCAAATCAGTCATTTCAACCATTTGCTCAAAGCGCACTTTATGAATCGTATGACCTGGGCCAACAGGAATCAGTCGGGGCAGGTCGCAAAGTAGTTGAACGGGGAACCTCAGAGAATGCTGACTGCGATGCCATTTCTACTAGACCACCTGCCCGTCGAATTGTTCAGTATAAACCGATGGTCGTGGCCTACTTGGAAAGGCTTTACAGCTATCTTTCTTCCCCACTTCGGTGATATTAATAAGCAATGGAAACTGGACGAACATGTGCCAAAGAGATACCAAGGAAAGGACGAATTAACGTCAAATTATCTCATCTGCAAGAGCAAATGGATAGGGCGTACACTAATCTGCAATCTGATATTAAACGGTTAATTAGACGCCATGAATTCTTTGACTACAATGGCTTATTGTTCTTGGCAGCGGACACAGAGAGAACTTTAAGTACCACAGAGAACGAGAGGCAACCCACTAAGAGAGAATATTCATTTTTCTCTGAGTTTGCATACACTACAACTAAGAAGAGTTCTGGGAAAAGTGCCATCAGAGAGGCCAGCTCCGACTCAGTCATAGACAAGTTGGCTAAAGTTCTTCTTGAACTATTAACGGTTTGAGATGAGAAAAGCACGGCCGATAATAAGGATCAATCAACAACGGACATGCCTAATGAAGGTAAGGGGCAGTCTGAAAATAAGCATCCGAAGGCGGAGGAGCCTAAGGATTCCTCTAAATCTAAAGGATCAACTAGATGCAGGTGGCCCGATAGAAATCGAAAGCCCAAGATCCAACCTAAACAGGAACTAACGTGTTTCAATTGCAATGGTGACGATCATCATTGGAAGAAATGTCCAACTAAGTGGCATAAGTTTTGTCACAACTACGGTAAGGCGGATCAAGTCACAAGATCTTGTTACTCAGCCTATTGCCAGGGAAACCAGTAAGGAAGGGCAAACTTCGGATCGATGCTGCTCCCTTTATCCCTAAGCAGACCCAAGTTTGGACAAATCAACCGGACATAACCTCACTCAATTCTACAACAAAAATCAACCAAATTAATTCATCATCGGCTGTGAGTAACATGGATGATTCAATAACCAAGCATTGTCAACGTAGCTCAATCAACCAGCCACACGGGCGTAATCCCGTAGACGCGGATATAAATGAGCTGAGCCGACTCAGAATAAAAAATTCAGGAGATGTGGATAACTCTTATAAACTTAGTTCAAATCCAACAGTCGAGGACGAATCTTGTCAATCTTGTCAGGACTCAGGAGAATCTGAGATCAGTAAATAGCAGATCGTGAACGCTCTGGAAGGAAGTATTCGTAATCTGGGTGCACCATTTGATTAGTGAAAAGCTCTGTAATTCATTAGTGAACACGGCATCGACGAATACTTTAACGGGAGCAAATGGGCTAGAAATCATCAAAGCGGGAATAATAAAATCAACCTGAGCAGGAGAGGAGCGGCCATGATAGCGAATGGTACCTTAGAGTCCGTCATGGGTGTAGCTTCAATCCCCATCAGTTTGGAAGGTATAACCTGCGAGGTAGCCGTCAGAATGATACCAGGCCTGGCTGACCTGTGCGTGTTGGGCATGGACTTTGCGGGGCAATTCGGGCTTATATTCCACGCGAGAGATAGAGAAATGTGAATGGATGACGAGCCACTCATAAAGTTTGCTTTCAGGGTAGTGGACAAAGGCAAACCCGAGAGTTGTAAAGGAATTTCCACCTTGTCAGAAGAGGAACGGGAAGAACTCACTTCATTTTATTACCCGCAGCCAAGTTTGTTGAACATACGATCACACTCAGAGATCTTCTCCAATTAGACAAAGGAACTATCCCATGTCACCAAAGGTTCATGAAGCATTATTCTCAGAAGCTCAAAAACTGATCGACAATGATATATTTCGACGCTGGATTTAAAGAAGGCATATCATCAAATCCTTTTGACTCAGGAGAGCAAAAAAGACCTATTTATAATACCTGGTAAGGGTCTTCACCAATGTAGGCGGATGCCATTAGGACTTACGGGAGCACCTGCGACGTTTCAATGATTAATGGACAAAGTGATAACACCGGAAATGAGTCGTAATCAAAACATCCGAAGAGCATCTCTATTGGTTAGAGAAAACCATCAAACGGGTTGAGGAAGCAGGGTTGACTCTCAACCCTGATAAATGCGACTTCTGTAAACTACAGGTCCAATATCTGGGATTTGTAGTAAAAGAGACAGGTCTCAACGTCGACGAGGATAATCTAAGGCCAATATTGGAATACCCTCGACCGACTCGATTACGACAAGTCCGCCGATTCATAGGAGCAGCATCTTATTGTAAACGTTTCATTAAAGACTATGCCACAATTTTCGAACCCTTAACCCGCCTAACTAAGAAAAATCAGGCTTTTATTTGGGACGAAGAATTAATTAATTCATTAATTGATCTCATCACCAATTCTGGCGTATCCCGACTTCAGCGTTCCTTTTACAATTTAGACAGACGCCGGCAATCCTGGTCTGGGTGCAGTAGTCACACAAGAGCAGGGTAGTCAAGAAAAGATAATAGCTTATGTCAGCAGAATTATTTCCAAGCCTGAGAGTAATTACTCTTCCACGGAGCGTGAGTGGGTAGCTGTGGTCTGGGCGATAAAGATATTCAGGTACTATCTAGAAGGGTATAATTTCACGTTCGTTACCGATTATAGCAGCCTAAGAGGGCTCTGCAGCCCTCGATCTCTTTGAGTATGACTTCGAGGTAGTGCATAGGAAAGGGGCAAGGCACCATGTACCGGACGCGCTTCCGCGGTTGTATGAGGAAGAGGAAGACCTTTAATTAACCATTATGGAGCCAGAGAAAGACGAATGGTACGAGAGGCGCCGTCAGGCGGTCATAGACACGCCAACTAAGTATAGAAGTTGGAAGGTGGTCTACGGTCGGTTATATCGATATCAGAATAACCCCTTACTGGAAGACATCCTGGAGGACTTGAACGCCTGGAAACTGGTCGTGCCGCAAGACCAGATTAATGACGTAATGAGGCAGGAGCATGAAAACCCTGAATCTGGAGATATGGGCATTGAGAAGACTTTCTATAGAGCGAAGTTGTGCTACTATTGGCCGAGAATGTTTAAGGACATCAGTTGCTTCATCAACAGGTGCGAAACCTGTCAGCTAACCAAATCGGACCAATCAGGCCCAAAAGGTCTAATAGGCCATCGCCTAATTCAAAAGTCGTAAGCTGTAGTTGCCACGGACGTCATGGGCCCTTTTCGAAAAAGTAAAAAGTGTAATGAATATCTAGTACTATACCAGGAACTTTTTTACAGAATGGATGGAGGTGGCCCCTTTAAGAAATGCGAATGCAGCCAACATGAAGGATACCTTTGAGGATCTAATTATCAGCTGCTGAGGAACACCCAAAGTGCTTCATTCTGATTGGGGCACAGATCCGTGCATAGTACTACAAGGTGTACTCCAGCATTTTTTAATTCGAGGCTGAAGGTTGGGCAACTAGGAGAGACTTAATCACTAAGCATCAGGATGAGGCATTTTTGCGACAGTCGAAATATTAGAATCAAAATTTCTCAAACAAGTTGGTGAAACCATTTGAAGGGCCGTACGTGGTCGTGAAGTTTTGCTCACCTGGAGTCTATGAATTAGCCTCTCAAGAGTCTGAAGGGAAGATATCACATTTCGAAGATATTGAAGTACGTAGACCCGGATCACCCTGACGACGAGGAACTTACGCCAGAGGAGGCGGCAGCCTCAGTTTGGAACTTCTCGAGATCCACGATTCGGATGACAAGAGGCGGCCAACGCTACCAAGGGAACCGCAGGACGACATGGTTTGGGTCGCGGAAACTAATCGCAAACATTCAGTTGCTGGAACGCACGGATTTGGTAGACCCCAGGAGCGTAATGTGGAGGTAATGTGCTGGAGGGAGAGGAGGCACTTTAGGGGCCTCACTAAGGAGGATCAGCCTGGTGAGCGACGACACCAGGGCAGTGCTCTTATCACCCTGCCAGCCAACGACAGAGCAAAGAAAATTCGCGCGTGCTAGCGCTCAGCAGGATGCGAGGGAAGTGGAGGCCCGACTAAGCTTAGCCGGGGACGCCACAGCTGCTCAAGGGCAGCGAGCGAGCAGCCCAAGAAATCGGACTGCAGCGCTGAAAGCCTTGGCAAGAAGGGTGGCATCACAATCGCAGGTAACAGCTGCACTTAGGGCACCGATGCCTTCCCCTCAACCCTCTCTGGAGGCAGCCCTACCAGAAGTGAAGTCTTCCCAGGTAACAACCCCATTGATGGAGAGGGTGCAGAGGAGGTTTCGGGAAGACCCCACTTAAATAACGGTTTGCATACCCCAGTATTAGGGCAAGAAAACCAATAAGCCTTGTGTCAATTGTGGATCACTTGAGCAAAAGTTCAACGTTTAGTATACCATAACTTATTCTAAGTAATCATTTTATTCCTTATGCCCGGGCAGTGTTAACCCCCAAGAAAAGACATATCATTTTTAATATTAGGATAAGACTTAGAAATCGTCTGGGCATAAAGCATGAAAAGAGACTTCGAATCAAAGACCATATAGTTTCTTCCGCATTCCAGTCAGTCAATCATTTTTTTCTTTAAGTTGGGCCAATAATATGTGCTAATTCAAATTGTAGGTTGTAAGCCTTAATAAAGTGAATAGTTGAGAGGACGTTTAGGGTCTCTCAAGAGGTAATAAGTTAGACAAAAATAACCATTTATCAATGGAGATATCAGTTTTGTTTATTTTGCTACTGTTGGTCATTCGACTAATAATTATATGTAAGCCTTGAGGTGGCTTAACCCCGGAATAGGCGGTTTTTTTAATTCATTACCATCATAAAATATAACACGCATTCGTTTACTGATCCTTTCCTGTAGGTTAGTAGTAAGTAAAAACTATTTGGTATGAAAGTCAAATGATAAGTTCTGGTCTGTCTAAATTAATTATAAATAGTATTAGTAAACCACCAGTCTGAATCTCGACGCCAGCGCTTGAAGGAGGAATAAGGGGCACATGGTCGGCCCAGTGATGCCCTATCTAAGGGATGGGCAGTTGTGTCGAGTCATAATGTACCACGCCCAAATTGAATAGATAAATTACGCCCAATCAATTTGATTGAATATAAAACTTATTTGGTGAGCTATACCTGGTGGAGCACAGATTCTTAGGCGCTGTTATTCGACAGAATCCTCAATAGGGACGGACTGTTACCGTGAATAAATCCTGTTGAGATATAGGTATTGTGAAAAGACATCTCCGATCTGTCGACAGACTGGGGGGGGGGGTTATAATAAAATATATAAAACTCCATCTATTACCTCCTGCGAACCTTTTGCTTATTTTGTTCACTAGGTATTCTTGGGGCCGGCGGGCCCTAACACCACATTACACCACATTACACCACATTACACCACTCATACGCACACACTCAACATCGGAAGATTAACGACTCGGTAGTCGTGAATTATTAAGTCACACACGACACCTACACCCTACCGTGACAGGAGGAAAAACACGACCACACGGAACTCTACACCGGCTGTTTAGTATGCGAACTGTCAAAACACCAGCAGCCGGTATCTTTAAGCGCGCTCTACGCAAAGTAGGTGTGCCGGACTAAGTGTTGGTCCGGTCGGATTCAGTGTTGTGGGGAAAAATATTTTTATTTAATGCTCAAATAATCGTTCGAAGGGGAATCTTTTTGTCGATGCGGTCGTGTATGGGAGTAGAAAAGGGCACATTCGAACATTTAAGATAGTAGTGACCTCGACTGACCTTTCGTGTGAGGAATGGACCACGATATTAGAAGTTCAACAATAAAATAACACGTGGTTAATATATCAAGAGTAGTGAGTTTGGTGAAGTATATGGTTAGTTTTTTCAGTAACGATTACCTAAAACTGGTGGTGACCTCAGGTGACCTTTCATCTCACTCATGGACCACCATCTTGAGCAGTCGTTAATTTACAAGTAAAATCAGCACTACTTAGCGACAGGGATAATTTAAAATCATAAGTGATATGTCGTTATTCAGTGATAGGATAATTTAAAAGCATAAGCGATGTGTCGATGAGTGCTATCCCCAACATGGCGGCCACCTCGTCTGACCTCTAGAATCGCAATTGATGTACCATTTCGGAGCTACCTATTCCGTCAATTAAAACTCCAAAGAATTAACCTATTATAGTAAGACTCGGCACAAAAGTAAGGGCGACTAATTTCTCTTGAATAAAATTTCTATCACCCAATATACTTATGTTTCGTAATGATCAGTATAAGTATCACATTTTAGAATTCCTAGGTTAAGCAAACTGAATAGTTCTTATTTTTAGTTACGGTCAGATCATTGTTTTTTTAACGGGATGTTCTGATTAAATTATATTCATGATTGGCCTAGTAACAGCCAATAGCCTGGCAGCTCAAAATTAAATAATTATTCGCTGGGGTTTAGTCACTATACTGTGACAATATTATTAAAAAGGGTTGATTGGCCGAAACTCTAGCCAATAAAGAAAATAATGAGCAGCCAAGGTTATAATATGTATATGGCTATTTTATCAAACTTTGTTGACGAAGAAATCAATAAAAACCTTGTTACAGGATATATATTTTTTAATATTGTTTCTGGTGTTCAGATTTTTAATTTTTCATATCATCTCGATTATACATTTTTTCCATATTTTGTGAGGAAGGTCACAGAATTTTGGCAGTCCTTAAAAAAATGTTTAGAGGTACAAAGATACTCTTACATTTGTCTCTTCTTAAGATATCATACTTTTGATGACTTCTTTTGTATTAGCTACAATTGTGATGTACTAAATGTTTCTCTAAAACTAATGTGTATATTCTTCAAAAATCTTGAACTAGCAAAATATCAATTCTTACGTAAATATAATACTTGCAACCTTTAAACAATTTTTTAAAAATCTGAAAAGGTTAGGAGAGTATTTTTTCATCCCGAGAAATAAACTGTCGCGATACGGCCAAAGAAAAAGTAAAATAAGTTTCCTGTAATACAACATGTTATACATATGTCAATTTTTTTACAGAATGTAACATCACACATAAAAATAGAAATATGAATAACAATTTTGTGTATTTTATTGTAAACTTATATTTTTTGGAAAAAAGCCCTTGTAAACTCAAATAATTTTTTGAAAATTAAACTACTTTGTTAAAAATTCATTTTATTAGTTGAAGAACTAATTTTTTGGTTGAAAATGTATATATATTTTTTTAATTCGTTCTTTTGGTGGTTGACAATGATTTTTTTCACTTCAAATTTATCTATTAGCTTTTTTGTTGAAGATTAATCGCTTGTAGTTAACAATTAATATATTTGTTTACAAATGAAATTTTGTGTTGAAAATTTAACTATTTTGTTGAAAATTTGCTTCTTAGGTGAATTTAACTGCTACTGTTTATATTGTTAAAAGTTCAAATATTTGGTGAAAAATTAATATTTTTGGATGGAAAATTGAATTGTTTTGTTACAAATTATGGTAGAAAAGCTTTTGTTTGATTTTAGCTTGAAGATTTAACTTATTATTTAAAAATGCAACTATTGTATTTGTATGTTAAAAATTCAACGATTTGATTAAAAATTCCATTTTTTTCAAATTCCACTTTTTTCAAATTCCACTTTTTGCTTGAAATTTCACCCATTTGATTACAAAGGAAAATTTTTGGTCTAAAATATATTTTTTTGTTGAAAATTTAACTATTTGGTTCAAAAATCATCTCTCTTTGCTGAGAATTTTTTTGTCGGGTTTAAAAGTCAATTGTTTTCTAAAATGTTCCACCTCTAGACTTAAAAATTACTATTTCTTTGATGATTCATCTCTTTCGTTATAAAATTAATATTTTTTGGTTAAAATTCAACTATTATTATTTTAAATTTAGTATACCTCGACTGAAAACCTTAAGCATTTTATATTGATGTGAATATGGTACGTGTACATCAATTTTATTTAAAAGAATTTATTCCTCTTATTATTTCCCTGTTTTTGTGTTTTCACCCTATTTTCCCTATTTCAGTACATTTTGGGCTGTAAATCCTGTTAAAATATTAAATTCATATTTTTGTGTTTTATTTTAGGCTTTTATTACATTAAATCGAAGGAAAAGTTTTGAGAAGTTTTGCGGGGGGGGGGGGGGGTATTTCTGATTTTGCCCGGGGGGTTAAGATTTATGTGATGAGCTGTAATGAAGAGCAAGGGGTGAAAAAAGATTTCAAAATGGTATGACGCAGTTTTCGAACGGCCCTTTTGACAAATAATAATTATAATACCTGATTCCTTTTTATTTCTGATTATTATACTCTTGCCATCTTCTCTTCGCCAAGTAATTTCCGGTTCAGGTGATCCAGTAGCTCTGCACTGAAGAGAGATCTCTCCTTTCTCCTCGGTTGTTAAAAGATTCGAATTTTCATCAAGATCAATTATATCAGGTGGGACAACTACTTTCATGTATCCAGTCTGAAAAGAATGGAATTTAATCAACCAGAGACGTTATTCTTTATTATTGAAATCATAATTATTATTTTTCTGTTATAATTTAAAAAATGGGGACATATCTACTAGAAAGATTCAGGGTGGTCGCAGATCAGAAAAAACCTGGAAATCAGGATAAGTCAGGGAAAAGTCAAGGATTTAAAAAAAAATGGCAAAATTCAGGGGACTTCTGTAAGAAGCACTGTGAGTAACTGTCAAGAATGATTAGGAGTGCGACACAGTCACTTTTTTCTGAAATTAATTTAGTCAATTTTCTCTCAATAAATTAACCGACTGTTGAATTTAGGTTTATATCTATTTCTGAATTTTTTTGAATTATTTTGAAATACTTTATGATATTTTAACAGATTCAAAGAAATTATTAATTTATTTCACTAATTTAATGGAATTTCAAAGGATTTTTTTTTAGATTTTAGAGTACTTTAAAACCCTACCAATGAATTTTTGATCTTTAAAAAGGCTCAAGTGATTTCAAAAGATTTAAAAGGATTTTAAATATTTGAAGTCATTTTGAAATATTCTAATGAATTTTCAAGAGCTCTGAAAACTTTCAAGGGATTTCAAAAGATTTTAAGGGATTTAAAATCTCTAAGGGTATTTTTAAAGATTTTAATAATGTAAAAGGGTTACAAAGGATTAAATAAATTCAAAACATTTTAAATGTTTTAGGATATTTTTACAAATCCTAACAAATTTTCAAGAGTTTTCAAAAATGTCAAAGAATTTCAAAATATTTTAAAGTATATTTTTGGAATATATTAAAAGAGTCCGAAGAATTTTCAAAAAGTGAAGGGTGTTGCAGCCAAAGTATTTAAATCCGACAAATTTTTCAGGAGAATTAAATTTTTAAGTCAAAAAAATAATAAAATAAGAAAGGGCATTCCAGATTTGATGGAGATCTCGAAATCTCAACGAAAAAAAAGTTAGAAAGTAATTATTTTTCAAGATAGAGATCGTTAAAAACCGATTGCTTTCGGAACCGTATACAGTGAGTGCAAATCGTTTTTGTAGACTTCTTTTTTGATGACTCATTAAGTTCTCTTAATTTTAATTATAAAATATGCCCAGGATGAAGCCAATTTGTCTATTTTTTAACTAGATATTTCAAAATAGTGTAAATTGCAATGTTTTCTTAAATGTTCAGTAACTTCTAAAATAATTAACATTTTTTAATGTTCTTGGGCTTATTTTGATGCTATTTTATACAAAATATCGTGAGCAATCAATCCTTTAAATAGAATTTGTTCAGCTCTGGCATAATTAAAATTAAGAGAACTTAATTAGTCATCAGAAAAGAGGTGTACAAAAACTTTTTACACTCACTGTAAGCTCGTGGATTAAAAAAAAAATAAAAAAAATATCAATTAAAGTGAACAATGAAATTGGAAAAATGGTTTTTTTGTAAAGAATAGATTTTACTTATATTTTTATACAACATATTTAGTTTTCTTGTAGCTTGTAACTATATACTACAACAACAAAATGTAATTGAATACAAAGATTTAAATGTACCTACTTCAGGTTAAAATTTGGAAAACACGCTTTCAACATAATGTTAGGCAGAATTTTAGGGAATTTCCAAGCCAATAAAACGTGTTTTCTAAAAAAATGGCAGTTACATGCTTATGCTGTGATAAAGATTTTAAGAGATTTCTAAATATTACAAAGGATTTAAAATATTGTAGGGTATTTCGAAGTATTCCCATGAATATTGAATTAAGTTTAGTAATATATAGCGTCTTTACAGGATCTCAAAAGATCCCAGAGGACTTAAAATATTTAAGTGATTTATAAAATATTCAAAAGTTTTCAAAATTGATTCAAACAATTTGATCAAATTTTAAGGGATTTAATATATCTTCATTTATTTAAATAATATAAAGAAATTTAAAACGATTTGAATGATTTTACGGTATTAAAAATATTCCAAAAACCTTTCAAAAGATTAATAAAACATGAAAGGATTTTCAAGATATAAGTTGTAAAGATTTTTTGAAGAATCCAAGGGATCTTATAAGATTTCTTCCGATTTTCCTCTCAAGTTATTCTAATAAATATTTTAATAAAATCATTACATTTAATAATATTTCTTGAGAATATATTCTCAAAAAGTTAGGTATTTCGTAGAGTTTTACAGCTTTAAAGATATTTACAAACATTTTTTGCAATTTATTTGAATTAATTTAGAATTCATCTTAATTATAATGACCTTATTCTGCTTTTTTTAAATTTTGTTTAAAATTTACTTGAATTCTTCTAAATTCACTCAGTTCTACTCAATGTACTGGATGTTTTATAGTTTTTGTTTAATTTATCTTGAAGTCTTTTAAACTCTCCTAGGATTCTTAAGCAATTCATTGAATCCTTTGAAATGAACTTACATTATACTAAACTCATTTAAAATTTATTTAAATCAATGGAACATTAAAAAAAATTCATTTTAATCACTTAAATTTGACTTGAAATGTTTTGATGTCTTATGAATCGAATTCTTTTGAATTCCTTGATATTATTATACATCTATGTACTCGAATTATTATTGCACATTTCTAACTTTCAGCTCGACTTTTATTCACTTTTTGGGTCAGAGATTAGTCACTCATCGAAACTTTTCAGTTTTAAATAGGTATTTTTTCTTACTTTTTAGGGATCTGTAGACCCAGGCAGTTCGTCTGTGTGTCGTGCTTTTTGCCAAGGAGAGGAAGTGATGGCAAACAAGAGGTGAAGTAGGAGGATTGAGGGGAGGAAAAGTAGGGAAAAATAGGGGAAGGGCTTAGTGGAAATGCGGTCCATAGTAGGGGAAATGAAGGTTGGGGAGTGTGGAAAACGAGGAGAAAGAAAAGTAGATGCGAGAAGAAATTAGGGGAGGGGTGTAGGGGTAAATAGAGGAAGGGAAATGTGAATGTAGGAAAATGAGAGATGGCAGGAGTAGAGAGATATTAAGGCAGGGTTATTATGGAGAATTAGGGAAAATAAGGAGAGGGGGATCAGAGAGAGTGCGGAAAAAATGGGAAAAAGTGGGAAAAGAGAGGAGAAATAAGTGTGAGTCGGGTAGGGGAAGTGCCTTCTTTGTCTGATTTTTTCAAGTAAAGTAGGCTATGCCAGCCCTGAGAATATTAAATTAAATATTAAAAACTTTTATTTCCATTTATAAAAGATTAAATATTAAAAATGTTTAAATGTTAAAATTTTAGTCTTTAAATATTCATGGTCAGGGAAAATGAAAAATGAGTCGGGAAAAAATCCGGATAATCTCAGGGAATTTAGAAAATTTAGTTTCTCAGCCACCCTGAGATTAGAGTCTGGAATGTGATTATCTTTTTGAATATCTATTCCGATTTTCTTTCAAGTATGAAACATTTTAAAATTTTCGAAATTTCATCAGGTGCAAGTAGGTTAAAAAACAGTTTGTCTACATATTTTGAATTTATAGGGATATTAGCATAAAATGGTGTTTCCTTCGCTAAGCACGAAGTCGTATAATGGAAGAAACAATATTTTTCTCTACTTCTAATGAAAAAGTATTTCACCAATGGACAACACCACCTGTCTTTTTTAAAGTTATCGAGAAAGTTTCCCCATTCTCGAGAAACGAGAGACATTGTCGAATCAAGTAGAAAACTGTGTTGATCCTAATTGAAATAAGGCGTGACCGATTTTTTAAAATATCCAAGAAAGTCTAAAAATTGAACAAAATGTATAGTTTGTTTTCAACACTTTCAAGTTTAGAAGCTTTTATGTCTTGTGCCTTGGATTGGATGTTTTATATTTCAAACTTAGATGCTTTCAATTTTGATATGGAAAGGCTTTTTGAAAATTGCGACTGAAGAATAAATTCTTATGAAATAGTGGTACTCAATTTTGTATCAATTCCCACATTGTTTTTACAACTAATATAAAAATGTTCAAAATGGTTCTAGAAAATTCAGAATCAGCAGAAAAATTCCAAATTTTCTAAAAAATTCATTTGCATAGAAATGTGTGATCTAGATTTGGCCGTAAAAGAACAAAACATTTTTATAACGAATCCATTTAAAATTAGACAGGAGTGTAACATCAAGTAACGGAATCATTCGCCTTTCAAAGATGTTGTTTTTCAAGGAAAATAAGAATAGACGCATTTTACCGTTTTGAGGAAAAAATAATTTTCGCGAAATTGAAAGTATATGAAATTTCAGGGTTGTTTAAAAAAATGCAATTTTTTTCTTTAAATTTTTACAACTTTAGACCTATTTGAGATATTTAAGTTTTCTTCTTCGACACTGGTGAGGTTAATTATTGTCCTCTATGGAAATCAGCCGAAAAGTCTAACAATGTCGATTTTATAAAAAAACTAACTTTTTTGTTGCTTGCCAAAGTATTTTTCTGGTCGAGAAATTTTTTTTTAATTTTCGCATTTTTTAAAAAACAACGAGAGTACCGATATAATGCTAAAAAAAAAGTTTGTTTATTCCTCAAAATTCTGTATCATTCGTAAAATTAATAAAAAAAATCATGTATGAAGAGATTTTTGTGATGGTAAATATTCTTTTAAAAAATATGATTTTTAAAAAATGAACGTAGCCACAAGAGTTACTTGATATTGGATAAAATAAAAAAATTCGTTTTTCCATAAAATCTACTTTTATTGTTTTTAAATTTTAGCCGGAAAGACAAATTCGAATTTAATATAAAATCCCACTTTCCTCATTTTATCCAATATTTTTGTAACAAGAATCTTTTTTCTCGAAAAATTGACTTTTAAAAATTTCCTCGCGAATATTAAAATATTCTACTATTGATATTTTTGTTAATTTCCAACATTTGGTGATTTCCGGTGGATTTCAAAAGTAGTCGATAAACCTAATCAGAATCTGAAAAAATTAAAATAATATCTCTATTAAGTCAAAAGTTACAGCTGTCTGAAATGAGTTTTTTTTAACTTAAAAACTCAAAAACAAATTACTTCGCAGACAACTATTACTTTTCTCTAAAGAAAAAGTTAAAAATAAAACTCTACATAGTTACTGTAAATAAACTATTATAACCTGAATTATTTTTTTATGAAGTACGCCTAAAAGTCTCTGTCAAGATTTGCAGAAATTATTAATAGATCTTTTTTGTTGATTTTATAGGTAATTTCAAAGATCAACGACTTTTGGGATTGATCGTACGACTTGTAAGTACATCCTTATAAATGTTGAATTCAACTGTTTTTGATTTTATATAAAAATATTTGTTGGCTACAATATCAATTAATAAATGTTTTTTTGAGAATTAATCTTTCTTGTCTGAAAGAATAACTACTTGGTTTAAAGTTGAGCCACTTTGTTAACAATTAATTTCATTTTAGTTGAAGATTCATCTTTTAAGTTGAAAAAATAACTAATTTGTCGAAAATATGATTTTTTAGGATTAACTTTTAAACTAAATATGTTAGAATGTCATTTTTGGTTATGAATTGCTATTGTTAATCTAAAGTTTATATTTCTTAGCTGAAAATTGAAATATTTCATTCAAAAATTACGCATTTCTTTTAAAATGTGTCTTTTTAGTAGAAAATTAATCTTATTGGTTGAAAATTCATACTTTTTTATTAATAATGCAGTTTTTTGGTTGGAAATAAATCTATTTTGGGTTGGGATGCAACTGTTTCTTTGGCTTCAAAGCCAATAACTTTTTTTCAGCTAAAAAATAATATTTGTTTGATGAAAATTCATATTTTCTTTTAAGGATTTAACTATTTGGTTTCAAATTTGTCTCTTTGGTTGAATTCAACTGGTTATAAATAGTTTTTTTTTTGAAAATTAATTGTTTAAACTGAAAATCTTAAGAATTTTTTTTGCTTCGAAAAATATATTTCTTAGTTGAAAATTCAACTATTTGGTATAAAATTGGTCTTTTATGGTAGAAAAGTCATTTTTCTTATATAAAAATAACTTTTTTTAAATTTAACTCAACGGTCTCAAAATTCAACTGTAGTCTAAAAAATTCGTCTTTTTGTTAAAAATCCATCCTTTTGGATGTAAAATTTAATTTCATGGCAAAAAGGCCATCAATCTTGGTTAAAAATAAATTGTTTTCTTAAAAAAATTAGTTTCAGTTGGTTTGAAATTTTAACTTATTGGTCGAAGTTTCAATTAGTTCGTTGGAAATTCGTCTCCTTTGCTTGAAAGTTCAGCTATCTGATTGTTGATTCAACTATTTGATATAAAAGTGATTTTTAAAAAACCGTTTTTTTAGGTTAAAAATTATTCTTGTTCGGTAGAAAACCTTAGAAATCTGAAGTGTGTCATCAAGGGAAGTGGGGGGGGGGGGGCATACCCCAAAAATTGTTATCGTAGTTGATGGACTGCCCCTAAGTTGATATGTATTTTTCAGATTTGAGAACAAAACGTTATGGATAGTTATCGACAGTTTTATTCTGTTCAAACCATTTTTGTGGCCACGAGAATTCTTTTTTCGAGAAATTGAGTTTTTGCATTTTTTTTATAACCGAAATATTTTCTATCAGGATTTGCAGAAATTAAGAATAGATATATTTTTGTCGATTCTATAAATATAATTGTAAAATTTTCCACCAAAAATAGATGGATTTTATTATTGGGTTCTATTAATTCAGTTAGGCTTTACGTGAAAAAAACGAGGAAAAGGGGACGTTTCTTGAAAATAGGAGAAAAAGCAAGCAATATGAAAGAAGGTCTGAAATATGAAAGTAATTTCGAAACTTACACGGTTATTATGGAACTGTACTATTACAGGTTCATCTTTTGGATAATGTTACCACTATCAATTTGCCGCCTCCACCCCTTGAATTGGTAACGTAATTTATGGACAGATCCTTATTTGATTTAAAAAACAACATATTGAGTCGCCAAGAAATTTTAGGACATAAAGTGTCTTCTGATCTAACTGTCTGATTTGAAATGGATTTGGCCATTAAAATTGTAAGATTTTTAAATATAGGTTGTGATATTTAAAATAAATTTTGATTTTGATTTCAGATGAGAGCCTCTCAAAGTAATCTTTTATGGTGAAACATGTTCTTCTCATGACGTTTCTTGTCACTTTAACGTTCATAAGCTCCACTGACCTGACTTCTCATTGGGTCGGTGTTAACTTGACACATGTACGTGCCAGAATCATTCGGCTGGACGTTGGCCACGTGCAACTTCCACGTGTTAAATCCATTATGAGTGACTGACAGACGTGAGTTGTGTGCAACCATGTGAGTGTGAATAGCCAGAATCGCTCTAGAGTCTGACTTTATCCAAGCAACCTGGCGAAAATTCGTCACTATTTACATTCAAATTATCTCCATTCAAAACAACACTGAATATTTCGAAAGATATATCAAAATCAAGACAATTTATTCATATTCATAACGCTTATAACAGAAAAATATCTTCTTAAATCTGAGCAATTTTGATTTAACTATTGAATGAAACTTTTCAAAATAAAATCCATAATTTTACGGATCACAAGTGTTAACCTTTGTGGACATAGGGTCTCACAGACCGCACTATGCTTCTGATATGTGGGACCCTTTCTCCTGGGCTTCCTTTGCCTGTCGTTATTATTAGCTTTAGTTTTAGTAATGATTTTGTCGAGGTAATTGGACAGCGCGTGTACCTGCGTAATCGGTGAGTAATATCAAGTGGAAGCTCATATGCGTTCCGTGAGACCACACGTCCACAGTAGCGTCACAATTTTATATGCATGTTTCAATTTGTTTCAAGGTATTTAAAACGAGAGATGTCACAAACAACCTTGAGCTTGATGCGGGCATCCCAGAATATGAAACGCGGTCAACACAGAGAATTTTGTCGCCCGGATGATGCTTTATTTAAGCAAAAAGTGACAAATCAGTATGGACGTATAGACGTGCGGTCTCTTATACCGCACCATGCTTCTGATATGTAGGCTGCTTCCACCATTGGGGTAAAAGATTATTAATAATAAACGTTGATACAAATGATTAATTTTTTACTTACTCCAATGACCCTTCAAATGCTTGTATAAGTTAGATAATAAAAACTTCTTTACTTATTTAATTAGATATAAATATATACAGCGGTATGTGAGGCCTCAGATCTATGTTAGTGCAAAAATGAAATCACGTCCATACTTAAAGGTAAAAGTAACACCCATGGGTGCTGTGTTTGTTGCAGGTTAATTTTTACATCGGAATCGGTGTTCTTTCATTTCAATTCAAAATAAAATATAAAGCCCCTACAGCCTTCACCTCAATCATAGAAAGATTATCGCCCCTTCTTTAAAGAAATTTTCTACATTCAAGAAACATGCAAAACTACAATACAGTACATGTATGAGAACCTACAAAAATATTCAATTAGCCCAGAGCTTTAAAAAACTTGATGTAATTAGTATTCGAAAACTCAACTCTTAGGTTTGAAAGCGGAGTTTCAATGTCAGTTTTCCATGTTCGATTGTGTTCCGAAAGTAGAAATTTTTTTCTTCCAACAGTATAAAAATATAAACAGATTTTATGAGTTTTGGGGGATGAAAAATCATTAGATTTTTGAAATAAAAACAAATTGGGATAAATCTGATCGAGAAAGTCCGCTATGGAAGCTCGAACTATAATTTTCTAATTAAACCCAAACTATGTTCGTTTTATGTTATTACACTATCAAGAACTGTTGCTTGAATGAGTCAGAAAAAATCATAAACATGAACATCATAAACATGAAACCTCAAATACCCAATACCCAATGAATTAGAAAAAGAACATAAACAAAATTTTGAAGTTTCGAGAGTCTAAAAATCATTTGCTTTTTGTAATACAACCACATTTCTATAAAACTGACAATGAAACTCTGCTACTGATCCTAGAAGTAAAATTTTCTGAATGAACGCAAATAAGAATAAGTCCCTTTTCTGGTTTCTTAAAATTAAAAAATGTTACCTTAGTCAGTCAGAAAAAATTATAAACAGAATTTGCAAGTGACCACAGTGTGTCCGAAAAAATTTATAATCTTGCAAAAAATGTACTGTGATGAACTACAATAGTTATTACAAAATATTTCGTTGGCACAGAGCTACAAAATAGAAAAATGCAACATGGAAATCTTTGAAGACAGGTACTTGTGATCACAACCTGGGATTCACTGTTTCGACTTAATCTGTTAATAGTTCAGTCCAGGTATTAATATCTGAGAAGCAGCTTGTTTTTCTTTTAAACTCAAAATTTTATGTTTAAGAGTTTTTCTTGTCTCTCCTGACTGAATGGGTGTATCTTTGTCCAGAAGCGTAATGGAATTTTCTCTCAAAGGGTTGTAATACACTATCATTGAGTAACGCATCAATTTAGATTCGTTAAGTATCATTCTGTATAATCATGAAAACCTGTTCAACAGTGGTAACTGCTAATCGACAAACAGAACTACGGAATTTGAAGTGCACTTCAATTAGCATCTCGTTGCTCAAAATGACTGGTACAACTAAAGGGTCGCCGAGCAATAAGTACCAAGCAAAATTATTCGCAATGTTCAATAAAAATGTGCCGAGTGTCGAAAGTACGGTTGTTGGAAACGGGAAACGGTAAAATTGGAAGTTGGAAGGAATGAGGAGAGAAAGATAAATGTCGATAAAGGAGTAAAAGAAGAAAATGAAGGAAAGGGTAAAAATGACGGAGGAAACAGGGCGAGGGGGAGGGTTAACAAGGAAAAAGAAATATAGATAAGGGAGTAAGAGGAGGGGTCAATGAGGAGGGGATATATCGAACAAGGTAATACAAATAAGGGGGTAGAGAAAGAGGGTTGACAATAGAAAGAAAAATATAAAGATGGGAGTAAGAAGAGAGGGTGCAGGAGTAGGTATATGGCACAAGGAGGTAAAAATGTTGGCGAAAGAGGGTGAAGGAGGAGGGTTGTTGAGAGAAGAGGAAATATAGATAAGGCAGTGAGAGGAAAGAGGGTAAAGAGTGGGGGTACCTGCACAAGAAAGAATAAGTGGGTGTGCACGAGTAGGGCTGACGAGATAAAGAGAAATATAGATAAAGGGAGAGCGTCGAGAAGGTGTTATGTAATACAAGATCTTAAAAGTGAGGGGGAGAGTAGAGCAGGAGGGTTCAAGAGAGAAAGAGAAAAGAGAAAAGAAATAAAAAAAGAGAGAAAGAGACATATAGATAAGGGAGTAAGAGGAGAGAGTGGACGAGTAGATATACGACACGAGTAGGTAAACATCAGGTTAGAGAGAGGGATAAGAGAAAGAGCATTATAGGTAGAGGAGTAAGAGGCGAGGGTGGAGTAGAAGGAGGTACATTGCACGAGGAAATAAAATAGAGGTGCAAAGAGGGTGGAGAAAGAGGTGCGACGAGAAGAGAAAGTGAAATATGAATAAAGGAGTAAGAGTAGAGAGGGAGGGCGATAGAATTAACGAGATGGGAAGAAGAAAGGAGGGAGTTCTTGAATGCTAGAGACGTGGAAGACG
>JAAAKG020149578.1:0-10026 GCA_010014905.2 Druon quercuslanigerum
ACTGGGAAGGATTTGGATTATCTTTCCGACAAGTAAGTATTGATATATTTAAAAAAAATAGATCAGGGGTGGCGACTTGACCGGGAAAAAAACGGGAATTTAGTTTTAAAAACTGGGAATTTACTTCCGATCGCAGCAAAATTCAAGTTTTCATTATTTTCATAAATTTGGTCATTCTAAAAAAGTGACTTTTACTTAATCTACAGTTGTAGGGCATTTGAGTGGAAATAATTATCGGTTTTATTTTAGGACAGAGAGTTTTAGTAAAGAAAATATTATTTCACTTGGAGCAGTAGGAGTAGTAGGAGTAGTAGAAGTAGTACTTCGAAGATGAAATATTTCTGATTTATAATATAATTTTTTTTTAATTTTCCTTGGTAATTTAACTTTATTTTTGTTGGAGATTCAATAACTTGCAGTTAAAATCTAAACTCTTTTGTTAAAAATTAATTTTTGTGTTGAAAAGTTCATAATTTTAATTGAAAATTCGTCTCTTCAAAAATGTAGCTACTTTGTTAAAAATCAATTCTTCTGAAAATCCCATTTTTTTGGTTAAGAATTATATTTCTCTCAGAAAACTAGTTATTTTCGTTAAAACGTTATCTTTTCTCTGTGAAAATTCAACTACTTTATTGAAAATTGATATTTTTTATTTAAAAGATACACTATTTTTTTTAAATTCATGTAATTTATGGAAAATTCGTCTTTCGCGGTAGAAAATTATTCGCATTGGTTGAAAATACATATTTTTGGAAAGTATAAAATTTAACTATCCCAGTTGAAGATTTATCCTTGTATTTGCATTTGTTTTTTAACAAATAAAAATTTATTTCGTTAAAAATTCACCTATTTTGTTTAAAAAAACTATTATTGTAAAAGACAATGGACTATTTTTTTGATAGAAAATTATGTTTTCTTTGAAATTTAATCTTATTGTTTAAAATTTTTTTAATGATTTCAATTAAATATTCATAATTTTAGTTAAAAGTTCATCGTTCAGGTTAGAAATAAATTTACTTTGCAGAAAAATACTCTTTTATTGAAAGATTGTTTCTTGGTAAAAAATCTTTTTTTTTTAACTGAGAATGAAAATACTATTCCAGTTGAGGATTAATTTTTTTAGTCGAACATTCATCAGTCAAAATGAAAATTCATTAGTTTTACTAAAAATGTAACTATTCAATTTTCTGTTGAAAATTTATTTTTTCTAGTTCAAAACTAGTAGAATTAGGCAGGCTGTCTGACATCTTCATTTTCAAAATTCTCTGATTTTTATTTGACTAATTTTTCATTTTCCTTGATCAGTAATATTCAAATATATACCAGAATTTTAAGCTTGTACTCATATTCACCTAAAATATTTTAAAAAGAGAATAAAACATTATTTCAGATGCAACTTAGAAATTTTCAAATTGATTAATTTATTTTTAACAAAAAAATGTCTTCTACTATTAAAGATGGCTTTTTAACAAAATTCTTAAATTTTCAACAAAATAATTAAGTTTTTAATATAATAGTGGAATTTTTAACCTAAAAGGGTAAACTCCCAACAAAAAAGTGCCTTGTTTAGATTTCATTCAAAAAATATGAAATTCATAAAAAAGAATTTTAAAAGCAAAAAGACGAATTTTCAACAAAGAAAGATTTTCCACTCAAGATAAATAAAAGTTTATTTAAATTGTCGAACCTTGAAGCCAAAAAAAAATTTTCTCTACAAAAATCGAATTGTCAACAAATAAATATCAATCTTAACAAAATGGAAAAGTTACATTTTTAGTTAAAAAATTAAGTTTAAACAAACAAAAAATGCTTTTTCACTAAACAGTTCAGTTTTCAACTAAAGACATGTCTTCAATTAAAAAAAAATTTCGCAGTGTAGTTTAACTTGATCCCAAGTAATTGAATTTTCAATTAAAAAGATTAATCTTTTACAAAACCGTTCGATTTTTAACCAAAGAGATAAATTTTCAACTGAAAATAGAAATCTTACAAAAAAATTATTTCTGAACAAAGTGATTCAACCAAATCTTTTAAACAAAACAGTTGAATGCTCAAGCAAAGAAGAAAAAATCTTAACACAAAAAAATGCATTTTTGTAACAAAAATGAAATTTATACTAAAACAGATTAATTTCTTAATTACAAAGATAAATATTCAAAAAATAGTTAAATTTTCAGTTAAAAAATATTCCAGTAGACTTTTCACGATAAAAGTATAAATTTTTTAACAAAAAATAAGTTTTTATGAAAAAATTGAATGTTCAATTCAAAAAGAAGAATTTTTCAACAAAAAAGGATGAATTTTTAACAAAATAGTTAAATTCTCTACTAAATAGGTGCATTTTTATCCAAGAAAGATCACATTTGTGATAAAAAAGGAAAATTTTTAATAAATAATGACAAATTTTTGGTTTTAAAGTTAATCTTTCATCCAGAAAAGATTTCAGTTCATTTTTCAACACTAAAATATAAATTTTAAACTGCAAGTACATTTTCTATGAAGTAGTTAAATGTTTAACAAAACAGTAGCAGTTTATACCAAAAAGTATGACTTTTCAAACAAATTGTTGAATTTTCAACCAAAAAGTTGCATTATATATCTAAGAGATGAAATTTCTTTGAAACAGATGAATTTTTATTTTAAAAAAATATTTTCAAAATAGTTGAATTATTATTCAAGAATGATTTCGGTTCTCTTTTCGTGACCAAAATATTAAATTTAAACAAAAAGGAAATTTTCTGCGAAATAGTTAAATTTCAATAAAACAGAATTTTCAACTAAAACGTATGACTTTTGAACAAAATTGTTGATTTTTCAATCAAACGGTTGCATTTTTTTTTATTAAAGATGTAATTTCTGCTAAAGTAGATACATTTTTTAACAAACCTTCAAAAAATAGTTACATTTCCGTACAAAGAAGATTCCAGCTCACTTTCCAACACCAAAATAAGAATTGTGAACAATAAGTTAATTTTCTGCTAAATAGTAAAATTTTTAATCAAAATGTATGATTTGTTTAACAAGATTTTAAATTTTTTAACCAAACAGCTGAATTTTTATCTCAAGAAAAATGAAAATTCTAATAAAACAGGTGAATTATCAAATTCAAAAGACAAGTTTTCAAGAAGAGTTGAATTTTCATGCAAAAAGATTTCAGTTGACTTTTCAACACAAAAATACGAAGTTTAAACAAAAAGTAAATTTTCTAGCAAATAGTTGAATTTTCAACAGAAAAATGCATTTTTATCCCAGAAAGATGCATTATTTCTACCAAAAAGACGAACTTTGATTGAAAAAGATAAATTTCCAGAAAAGTTTTCACTTCAGTTGATTTATCAGCAACGAAATATGAATTTTAAAGGAAGGTTAATGTTCTACGAAAAGAGTTAAATTTTTAAATCAAAATGACGAAATTTTAAGAAGAACAGTTGAATTTGCAACCAAAAAGGTTGTCTGTTAAAGAAAATTTTAAACCAAATAATAAAATTTTTAACCAAAAAGATCATTGTAAATTCAGATAAACTGGAAACACAAGAGATCGAATAACCAGCTATTTCAAAAAGCTTTTTCTTTAAAATATTTTCAAAAGACACTACAGGTTTTGAAATTATAAATATTCAAATATCTTGTTAATATAAGCATTTTTTTAAAATACTGTATTTTAAAATAAGATGCAGCAATGGACTAAATTAAGCTATTTTTAGTATTCCATTTAATATTTCGAGACTAAAATTGTTTAAAACAATTAGTGAACTTTATTAGATTCAGAAAAATGTACAGATTAATGTAGGATCAATTTGGTACCAAACTCTAACCGTAGATTTGAGATTTTTGATGTAAATATTTGGTCTGGGTTTGGAATATAGAAGCTATTCTTCTGCCTTTCAGGGTATGTCATTCGAAAAACAAGTATGTCTTCGCAATGACTGGAAAGACTTGGGCCATGATCAAACAACATTATCCAGAATTGATACCAAAATTGGTGACAAGAGGAGCAATCTTTGCGAGAATGTCTCCAGACCAGAAGCAACAACTTGTTCAAGAACTGCAGGCTTTAGGATATTACGTAGGTTAGTAAATTGAACATGTTGTATTTTACTAAAAGATCAAACGTTCTGTTCTTCACAAAAATTGATAAAAGGTACATAATTATGAAAATAGTTTTTTGTCATTTGTTCTTCATGAAGTTATGTTAAAAACAAATGGTAAGAATAAAAGGCTTCTAAAAATACAAGGAAACTACTACTGCGCCCAACCACCCAATTATTATTCAATGGAATCAATTCGCATTAATTTCTGACAATTATATTGATTTCTAGCCACTTACGTTTAATTCTAGATAACAGTGCAAATTCAATTCTAGTGATCATACTTTAACTCTATTAGTTTCAATTGCAAATAATAATTTAGCTTAAACTCTTAACAATCTGTATTGAGTATTATATTTTATATATAGTTATTTAACTAAATGAATATTTATTTCTAGCAATGAACATTGAATTATAGTAATTTTGAATATATTGACAGAGTGTCTACCCTACATGGAAAACCTGGGGGAATTTTTATGTACCCGGAAAAACCAGGCAATGTCAGGGAATTTTTTTCAATTTCAGGAATTTGTACGAGAGTATGCTTATTTTTTTTAATTGCAATATAAAATTGAGTAATAATGATTCTGTATTTGTATAAGTAGCTTTACATGACTCATGTAACGCTTTTGTTGAATATTCGTTTTTTTGTTCGTTTGAAATTAATATTTTTAACTGGAAATTTAACTATTATAGATTTGCTTGAAAATTTATCGTTTTTAGTAGAAAATTCAAGTAGCGGGTTCAAAGTTCATGTCTTTTGTTGAAAATTCGTTCTTTTTGGTAGAAAATTAATATTCTTGGTTAAAAATGCATCTTTTTGCTAGAAAATTTAACAGTTTCTTTGCTATTTTCGATATCTCTCGACTAAAATTATAGTTAAAGTATTCACTTTTTTGTTGAAAATTGACTTTAAACTGAAAATGTTATTATTAAATTTTTTGATGAAATGTTGTGTTTTTTGATGGAAATGAATCTTTTTGGTGTAAAATTCAACTATTCCAGTTCAATGTTCACCATTTAGGTTAAAAGTTCATCACTTTGTTTGAAAATGTAACTATTTTTTTAATTAGTTTTTTTTCGTTTTAAGTTTAAAATTGATGTATCTTATGGAAAATTTTGTCTTTTTTGTAGAAATTAATTTTCTGGGTTCAAAGTTCCTGAAAATTATTTTTTTGATTGAAAATTCAAATATTCCAGTTAAAGATTCATTTTTTAGTGAGTTAACTATATGTTTGGAAATTTGTTTTTCTTAGATAAGAATTTAACTATTTTGCTGAAAATTCATGTATTTTAATTAAAAAGCTTCTCTTTTTGGTAGAAAATTAATCTTCTGCTTTGAAAATTGATTTAAATAAAAATAAAACTATTTGTTTTACAGTTGAACGCTTTTGCTGAAAATTTAAAAAAATTCTTTTTCTAGTTAAAAATTTATTACTCTAGTTAAAAATGTGTCACTTTCCTTGAAGATTGTTTTTATTTGTTTGATTGAAGATTAATTTTTTTGACTGAAAATTTAACTGATTTGCGTTTGGTTGAAAATTAATTTTTTTCAAAACAAAATTCAACTATTTCGTTGGAAATTTACATTTTTTTTAGAAAATGCAATTATTTGGTTAAAAATGCATCTATCTCGTTAAAAACTCAATATTTGAAACTTGAAAATAAAAATTTCTTTGAATTTTTGTTCAAATCCATGAACTTTAGGGACAAATTAAGTAAATGATTATTTACGTTTTTATTATTAGTCAATTTATTAATTAATCGGTGGTGCTACTAGATTTAAAAATGTCTTTAAATATAATTTGTCAAAGCTTTCTTAAACATATTAATTGCAGGCCTAATAGACCGGTCCCTATATTCCCTATTGTACCCTTTATTCAGTTGAAGTCCCTAAAGTACACTATTTTCGAGATCTGGTCCCTATGATACCCTCTCTCTTTTTGGGTATTTCTAGATGTTATAAGGTATCTTCAAGAGCTTTTAATTTGAAATATTTTATGGAATTTTAAAAGATTTCAAAGAATTTTTTATTACTTACATGAATTTGTAGGGATTTTAAGGCGTTTGGAATATTTTAGTATAAATACTTTGTTTGATTTTCGAAAGTTATGGAACGATTTTACAGGACATATAAGGGTTTATGATATTTCATAGGATGTCAATGATTTTAACGGATTTTAAATCACTCAAGGTATTTTAATACATTTTCCAGGATTTCAGGAAACATCAAATTTCATAAAATCTCACGGGAGTCTTTTTTTATAATATTTCAGTGGATTTATAAGAATTTATTCGCGAGAAGTGAGGTATTTCGTAGGGTTCCTAAAATTTTAAGAGATTTTAAATTATTTCGTGGAATTCACCGTGAATTCCTATTAATTTATCCTGAACTCTTTTAATTCTTTACAATTCGTGTGAACTTTTTAATTCACTTTTTATTTTCTAAACAGACTCAATTCTACTTAATTCAATGCATTTTTTGAATTGTTAAATGTTTTTATTTAATTGATCAAAGGATTTGAAATATTTTAAAGTATTTTTTCAAATTCCTTGACATTAAAAACATTTTTTTTAAATGTTACAATATTTTAGGTTAATTTAAAAGATTAGAAAGAAATTTGTAATGGATTTTAGTAATTTATTAGGATTTCACAGAAGGAAATATTTTAGGGTATGTTAAAAGAGTTCAAGGCATTTGCAAGAGATCTGAAAAATTTCAAAGGATTTAAAAAATTTTTGTTTCAGATTTCCGAAGATTGTAATAATTGTATATGGTTGTATGTGTTCTCAAGGTATTTTATAAATGTTCCAGGATTTCAGAAAATATTCTTAGATTTAATGTAATTTCACGGGATTTTATAATATTTTAATGAATTTCAAAGAATTTATTCGTAGGGCTTCTAAGACTTAAAGAGATTTTAAATTATTTTTTGCAATTAATTTAGAATTCGCCTTGAATTATTATTAATTTATCCTGAATTCTGTTGAATCCTTTGGAATTCTTCTAAATTCACTCAATTTTTGGAATTGAAATTATGGAATTTTTTCCATATTTTTTTTTTGCATTTCAATAAAATTTTTTTAAATTTAACTTTAATTCTTTGTAGTCATTAGTCACTCGTTCGGTTAGAAATTAGTAGAGTTTCAAAAATTGAGGTTTTTTTTTAAATTCACCCTGAATTCTTTTAAATTCTTTGCAATTCTCTTGAATTTTTTGAAATTGTTTAAAGTTTTTATTTATTTTATCCTAATGTAGTTTAACCTCACCTTTAATTCCTTAGCATTTCATTAAATTCTTTCGAACTCCCTTGAATTTTTCCAAGCTCATTCCAAATTTACTGAATTCAATCAAGTTTATATTTTTTTATTTTCAAATTGTTTTCAATTCATTAGAATTCTTCGAAATTTAAGTCCAATTATTTAAAATTCTTATGATTTTATCCAGAATTTTTTATCCTTTGAGAGCGAAAAAAGTACTCTATGAGGCCATAAAGAAAAATGCGGAATATTTTAATGGCTTCGTACTATGCAGAATTATACCTGGACAAAACTTAAGATACCTGGACAAAACCTGGAATTTTCAGGGAATTTGTTTCTAGGTGTTGAGTAGACACCCTTGTTGAATTGAATTTAAGCCTGAATTCAATTAAATTAAAGCCAGTTCGTATAAATTCAATCTTGATTCAAGGCCGCCTTATTTTCGAGAATAATTTAGCAAATATTTTTCTTCTGAAAATAATATTGTGATTGCTTTCTAATCATCAATATCCATCAATTCTAAATCAATCAATTTTAATTGTTACAGCAATGGTCGGCGATGGAGCCAACGACTGTGGAGCCCTAAAGGCCGCACACACAGGAATTTCCCTATCAGATACAGAGTCATCAGTAGCATCTCCCTTCACCAGTCGAGAAACGAACATCTCATGTGTCCTAACATTGATCCGAGAAGGACGAGCCGCCCTAGTAACTTCCTTCGGAATCTTCAAGTACATGGCTGCCTACTCCCTCATCCAATTTGTGTCAGTGATGCTCCTCTACGGAATTGAATCCAACCTAACCGACTTTGAGTTCCTCTACATAGACCTCCTCATCATCTCCATCTTCGCCTTCTTCTTCGGTAGAACCCAGGCCTACGACGGGCCGTTAGTCAAAACGCCACCCTTGAACAGTCTCTTTAGCACGACTCCCATCATCAGCCTCTTCATCCAAATCCTACTGGTCTCCTTCTTCCAATACATCAGCCTCTGGCACCTTCGACAAATGGAGTGGTTCGAACCTTTCCATCTGTCCGCCACTGACAAAGACGATGTCGCATCTCAGGAGAACTACACCATCTTCATCATCAGCTCCTTCCAGTATATCATGATCGCCGTCGTCTTCTCCAAGGGTCCTCCCTACAGAAAATCACTCTTTACCAACTTCGGACTACTCTCAGCCTTCATTCTCCTCACCCTCTTTTCTACCTACCTAGCCATCTACCCCTTCGACTGGCTCCGCGATCGGTTCGAACTCCGAATCCCTGAAAATATGACCTTCCGCTACATTCTCGTTGGCTACGCAACCGTGAACTTCATCCTTTCCATCCTCGTGGAGCACTTCTTCGTGGAGTACCTGGTCTTTGGTAAACTGCGATACCTCTGGTTCAACGTCGACAAATCCAAGCGGAAGTACCTTGCTATAGAACGGGACATGGCTCGGGATTTAAAATGGCCTCCTCTCTCCCAGGAACCTCTGCCGGAAGCGGCTCCTGATATACTTATCAGGCAAAATGTCACCGAGATCAAAATCGAAAAACGGATTCCTGAACCTTATATTTCGCCGAGTGTTGGCTTCCTCAATAGTCCTGCGAGTGCCACTTTCAAGAGGTTTGGATCAGCAAGAGAAGTGACATTGAATCCTCGATCTCTGTTCAATGATAGAAGAAATACTGTTTCGATGCAGACTGTTCCTTGCTTTGAGGATAAGGATGTGACTCTTAAGCATCAGCAGTTGGAGCTTAATGTTAAGAGGCGACATAATTCGGAGTCGGAAAATGGGATTAATCGGTGTGAGAGACCTTCGAACGTTCATAATACCAATCCAATTGCTACTTTACCAAGGAATTCTGTGACTGGTCAACAGCAGAAGCTTAGGGAATTTAAGGATGTTCTGGTGCATAATAGCGAGGACACGAAATTTAGATCCAATACTCAGAGTGTCCTTGAGCTTGATATCCTACCTTCCTGAGATCCGGTGTCGCTCAGATTTCCGACTGACGAAAGAATCTGGTCTCAATTTCGACAATGGTGCTATCAAGCCCTGCTCGTCTCTCTCGAGCTTCATTTGTTCAATCAGGATTGCATTTATCGAGCCAGGGTACCTCTTGTTGACAGATTCTGGTTCCTTTGTTAGTGGAAACACGATCCAGGAGTTTGGGACGCATTAATATTCCCCAAATTCCATTTGGCCTAAGTTTCATTTGAGCCAAAATCAATTTCATGAACAGGTATTTGTAACGATTTTTCCAAATGGGCAAGTGGCGCAGTTTTCACATTTCAGAATTTCGATTTTTCCGCAATTTTATTTACTATTACGAGTGGTTAAACTGCGATACGCCACCTGGTGACAAAAATCAGAACTAGAAAGACTAGGTACGAATTTAAAGTATTTATTGGATACTAAAAATAAGTCTATCAGAAACAAAGGGTTTTAAACTTGGACAGTGAAAAAACATATTTTGACAGAAGTACTTTTCTCGAAAAAAAAACAAAACAATTATTGTACTATTTATTGTTATTTTCAACAGATTATAAACTTAAGTGGACTTATTTTGAAGCAAAAATGAAAACTAAATTTTTATTAATTTATGCATGAAGTATATACACGGAAAAGAATATGGAACTGTAATGTACCATTAGGAGTGCAGGAATCATTTGATCCTGTGTTTAGAAAC
>JAAAKG020149579.1:0-10025 GCA_010014905.2 Druon quercuslanigerum
GGTCGTCATGTCAGTCCAGGATACGGGCGAAGGGGGAGACCCGTGTGGCGGAGGGACAGGATAAGTGGTGAACCGAGGCGCTCGGGGCGGTGGTCATCAGGTAGAAAAAAGCCCGGGGGGTGGGCGCGATATGCAGCGGTACACAGGCAAAAATGTATATTATGTACACATGTCAATAATTCCATGGGTGGTTGAACGCCCATAATCCTCCCTCCTCCCATGGCTTCGGCGTTTTTCAGGGATTTTTTGTACCGGTCAAGATTTCGTGATATACGCGAGCCTTATGCATCGGCCGTGTATATGTGTATGGGGTAGTGGTTATTTTAGTTATCCGGAGGGGTATCGTAGTTTTAAAAAACCAATATATGGCGCTCCGATCAGGTAATTCTGTTTTTGCATTGTCATGTATAGCAAAAATACTAAAATTTATTTTTTTTAAACTTGATACTTTTTATGAATAAAAAAGAAACAACATAGTTTTCAGTAACAATTAGAGCAGCTGAATATTAGAAAAATTGAATATAAAGATGAGTATTTTGAAAATAATTTGATTTGTATTTATATTTTTGTATTGTTTATTTTGCTAATGTAATGTATTAATTTCATAAATAATTTTAATTGTTACAAATATAAAACATTAATTGATAATATTATTTAATTAATAACAATAATATTTAAACATTGAGAATCAGCCTTATAATACACATTTCCTCTTTCAAACAAGTATATAGACATATATAATTTATTTATAATAAATTATATGTAAATATATTAATATATAAATGTATTTGAATTTAAAAGCATACCATTTTTTGAAGTCAAGCAATTGCAAATATTTAAGTTCATTTTCATTATAAATAGCCTAATAAATTAAATGTAAATATACATGTGTATGTGTATGTATGTATAATAATTGTTTAAATAATTACATAATGTTCTCAGAAAAAATTTCTACTCTAAACAGTGACAAAATATTGCATTTCAATCAGAAAAGACGATTATTTTTTACATTTTTTGGGAATAAATAATTGTTTAATAAATTTACGTTTGTTTAAGCAATTGAAAATTGTTTAAAAAGTCTTGGTCAATATACAAATTGTCCATTAGTAATTATTTGTATGAAAAAGACGACGGAAATAGCTTAAAAGAAATAATGCGTAAAAATATAGTTTTTTTGGTCATATTTCTGGCGTTGCGGATGGGGGAGGGGTTGAAAATATAAGTTATTAGTATGGTTTTATTTTGTAGATACTTCTCTTAAATCCCTTAAAAGTTTGGCGCGTTTTGATGAAACCCTGGAACTTGTGTTCAATTTTTCGAGAATTCGAAATTTCATGTTTTTTTTTCTTTTATTCTTTTCTTTTACGTTAATTTCCAACAATCGGCTGTTTATCTAAGATGTGTTGAACGGAAGGAGTGAAAATATGAGACATTCTCTCTTTGCACGGTTCTAGACCCTTTGGACAAACATTTAATTGTAGGGAAAGTCTAATTTTGTACATTTGGTTTTATGAGCTTTGTTTCGCAGCAATTTCAGTTTTTCCATTTCTACCGCGCTAGCATTTATAAGCTTGAGTCTTTTCATATTTCTCAAACTGTCCTGCTGATCCAATTGTCGTAATTTTCTTGACAAGCTTTATGACACAGGACAACAAGCTGTGCACATTTTTTTGCCTTTTTCAGAATCTGCAGGATTCAAAATATACAAACACTGCTTGTGCCTAAGAAAGCCTTCTTCGTCTCTTAGAGATAAGGAGCTTTCATAACTCATTCTCTCCTGAATTTATTTACAATTTCTATGATATTTGGTAAACTGTTTACAGATCTGTTAATGTGCTTTGCAATAATAGCTATACATATATTTAAATTATCTTTAATCGCCATTTTCTTTTCTGAAATAGGTTCAATGTTGCCATCGACTAATTTACCTGAGCATTGCAAAAATCTGAACCAATTTAACTCCCTCATTATTAATCATGTGTCTTGCCCATGAAACAGGGAATTTAACACTTGCTGCGTCATTAATATATTTTTTAAATAAGTTAGTTATAAGATGTTCAATTATTTCAGGAATTTCATGATTTTCAGCTATTGAAGAAATTTCTGGATGCTCATGTACCATAACAGGATTTTAAACTAGACGATCAACATTTGGCTCTTAATTTTCATCACCATAACTGTAATTATAAGTAATATATTGGTTTTGCAGTGTTATGTCGGTATTTTTAACATCTTTATTTTCAAGTTTTGTAGTTTAAGAATATTAATTTCGTTTACACTCTCTTTTCATGTGTGATTTACGCTTTTTATCACAAGCCTACAAGTACTTCGAACAATTGAAAAACCTTTTAGGAAGACCTGAAAATTATATGTTTACAATTTACAAAAATGTAAATTTATTTCCTTAAAAGTTCACATCAACAAAATGAAATTAAAATTTTATAATACTCCCAACTCAAAGAAGAAAAAAAACAATTTGCTAGATTTTGTCACTTTTTTATTTCAAGGATTTTGTTATAGATACTTTTCTTTTAATAATATAAACTACGAATACATGAATTTATGTGAGTATAAACAATGAATGAACATAAAATTTCAATAATTATTGACAAATTGGCAACTTTTTACGTTTATTTTTGAAGCTCTATTATGAGTTATAATAAAAATTTGTGATCTTTCCTAAGGAATTTTTTCAATCAATAATTTATTTAAATTATTTAAAAACGTGTAGGTAGATGAAATAAATATAAAAAATAATAAGCGAAATGAACATTACACTTCCATCCGGACATTTTACTTCTGCCTTCCAAATTATGTCACTTTCCCAAAGGTGCTTTTCACAAACTGCATGTCTATATCGTGAAATAATGTCATCTCTCAATTTAGCCTTCAGCCACCGTTTAATTTCTTAGGGATCTATTGTCGCAAGAAAGTAATGACCCTTCCTCAAATTGATTTTATAGCCTGACGTATAGCCTGGAGCTACACATTTTAATCCTATTATTTCGCATCTAAAAAACTTTTAACACAATTTATAATTTGCTCGCCTACTAGTTCTTATCATTTAAACTGTCAATTTTACACATTTCTCGAATAAAAATTACTTTCAATAGAATGTTGAGTGTTTTTGCCAATACATAACAATGGAAAAACGGATTTAATTGAACTACGATACCTCTTCGGATGCTAAAAGAGCATAGAGAGCGGGTGCGATGCGTACGGCTCATAGACACCTTAGTTTACCTTCAGCGCACAATGAATGTACATGTAAGCTATACTAACTGCCAAGTGTGCAATCAAGAGCCAGAAACACTTGGACATGTTCTCAGTGGATGCTTAAATTATGCATGGTACGGGTACATAAAGACACAATGCGACTCTAAAAGTGTTATATTACCCTCTTTATCTTTTTATGGTATTTATCTCAGGCCCGTCTTGCCATACTCGAGGCCGTTGTGGCAAATGATCAGTGTATGATCTAGTGGAATTTCTTATTCTTCGCCACTCAATGTATCAGTGATCCTGATAGAATTAAAAATATTTTTAGTTTTAAACTATTCTAAATTATATATACTGAAAAGTATGTTAAATCCTTTAAATGACAATTAATTATTATTATAAATTTTTTGTTTAAGGTTTTAAAAAATACAGAATTGGAAAAAGAAGCAAGTAAAGACAAAAAAGATGATAAAGAAAAGAATATCCTGAAAGAATTGAAACTCCGCAACAAAAAGGAGGACAAGTTTCGTGACAGGCCGTCGAAGGAACGCGATGGTAAATTATCTACAAAACCTTACAGGGACAGAGAAGAGAAAAATAAAGATAGAGATATGAAGCACCAAAAAAAAAACGAGGATAAAAAGTTTTACGTAAAAAAGGACGAGAGAGAAAACTTCAAAGATAGAATGGAGGAAAAAAGAAGTGACTCTCGAGAAGACAGGAAATTCGAAAGTAAGGAAGCCCACAGTGAGTTCGTGGATCGGAAGTTGGAGGAGAAACGAGGAAAAAGTTATGAGAAAATGCGACAAGAAAAGAAAAGACTCTCGGAAACGAAGAGACAAAGTATTGCTGGACATATTGAAGATTGCAGCTCGGGGAAAACAAAAAAGGAAGACTCTTCCAAACAGCATAAGATGTCTGATGAAAATGACATGAATTCAGTTCAGAAATATAAGGAACAGAGTGAAGTAAGATGCAATGCTGACAAAGATTATGATTATGTTAAAATTACCTTGAAGAAAGAAAAGGAAGAAGAGAAATTTGAAACTACTCAAGATGAAGTTTTCATTCCTGAAAGTAGGTTCATTGTTATTTTTCTTATTCAACGGTCCTTTTTTAAAATTCGAAACATTTTAAATATTAAAAAAACAACAAACTTATGAAATGCGATTACATGATATGAAACATATTCTTGGGCATAAATAAAATTTATGTAGATTCCTGTAATCGTACAACATCTATAAGCGACGTTTAAATAAATTGCAATCTTGGTTTCTGTAATTCGAGCGGAAGAAAAGTTCCAAGTAACGTAATAATTATGATCTAATTATGATCTGATTTTTTTTATTTCTCTAGAATCAAACGGAAGGGCCTATGACAAAGCCACCGAACGCATCCTCGGGTTGCGGAGAGAGGGTCCCTGTACTAAGGGTTTCTGCTGAATATGGTTACAAAAAATTAATAGGCAGTCACGGACAATTGTCCAGGGGTGGTCCCAAAGGAATGAACCCCCAAGCCGAGGTGTGAAAACCGTGCCGAAAGCTGAATGGCACCTGAGTGAGGTGTCTAGAATGGTGACTTTGCGATACTGGGCGACCTCTCAGAGTACGCAGCCTTATACTCGTATACGGGGCTCTACAAGGACGGACAAACCCTTTTCCCTAGCTTCTCGTGGGAACAACAATGATAACACAAAACATCGTTGTAGTAAGTGCGATTCAAAACAATAGAACGCGCAGGGCTCCCGACAATGGGTCGGCCAACAATTCCGATCACTCTAGATCTGGTGGAGCCAATGAAGATGGAGTGAATGCAATGGACTGGCTGGATCTTGGGCCTTTTAGGTGACGAAGCGACAAAATCACGACGTACTAGAATGCTACCATGCGAGTATAACCCCTGAACGAGAGAATTACATGGCACGACTACATGCTCTCTGGTGCGAGGAACACCCAGATCTATCGTACTTTTCGCCTCAACGTCTGCGAAACCATGCAGAAGTACTCCAAAAAAGGGGATATGTAAGGAGAGCGCCTACTCTACCAGAGCCAGAACAAGCCGGCAGCAGAGAAAGAGAGGTGACAAGACCAACCGTGGGTAGGAATTCGATAGAGGACGAGCGATGCTTTATGTCCCGGAGAAACATCAACACCCTGGTTTTCCCAAGCCTAAAGATCTGGCTGAAATGGATAAAGAGCTTCGTGGACAATTTCCCGATCAATCCGACCTCTGGACTATCAATTGTTGTGTGTATAATGCAGCGAAAGTTTTGGGCGATGCGAACTGTAAAACAAAATCAACCGTTGATCATACGACCAAAAGACTAATGCAGCAACTCTCCCTAAGATTAGGCTGGGCAAGACAGTACGCGTCCCGAATTCAGTGTTTGATTGACTATATAACATCTGGCATGAATTTTAACGCCCAGGTCCGAAAGTTCGCGCGCGAACTCCGAATCCGTTATCACACACTTAACAAGTCAAAGCTGCTGACCATCAGGCAGCATATTATTGAGAGAATACGGATACTATCTGACGCTAAGAGAAGTCTAGAGTGGAGAGAGAGGTGGATCAGAAAAAACCAACAGTTTCTCTCGGACTCATCTCGACTCTTCCAAGATCCTCCAGTTGCTGTCGACCACCCGCCCAAACTAGAGGAGGTCGAAATATTTTGAAGAGCAGTCTACGAAGTGCAACATAAACTTTATGAAGACTCATAAACATAAATAGCTTCAACTAGCTGTGTAATGCCGCGATAAAAACACATGAGGATGAATGCCCAACCATCACAAACGAGGAGGCGAAAAAAGTATTGAGAGGTATGAAAAACTATTCCGCTCCAGGACCAGATGGTATCAAGACCATTTGATGGAAGAAATTTCCTTCGACACATCAGCAACTGGCCCGTATTTTCACCTCATATTTGAAGTTGGAAGAACCAATTCCGGGCCAATCACTTGTCTGGAAACACTGTATAAGATATTTACAGCTATCCTAAATGATAGGATTGTTCGGGCAATCGGAGCTGTGTGGCAAGAAATGTATGACCAACGCGGCTAAAAGAAAAAAATAGCAGGATGTCGGGAGAACCTGCTTATCGATAGATGTGTCTGCAAAGATGCAGCATCCTACCAGCGTGACCTATCAATGGTCTGGATTGATTACCGGAAAGCTTTCGATTCGACCTCCCATAAACTTATCATCTGTCTTTTGGAAAGTTTGAAGGTCCATCCGCAAATCGTGAGGTGCATAGGGAGATTGATGCTACTTTCGAAAACCAGATTTACTATCTCATCCGGAAACATCGTATGACAACTAACAAGGTCACTTTCCAAAGAGTTGTCTTTCAGGGCGACTCCATGAGTCCACTCCCCTTTTTCCTCAACTTATTTCCATTATCTCTAGCACTTCGCTATTCCCAGGGTTACCCTTGCGGTAAATCAGCAAATCGAAAGCACAAGGTCACCCATGTATTTTACATGTATGATCATAAGATTTGTGCTAAAAATAAAGAGCAACTACATATAGTTCTAGGGATTGACGAACGATACACTAATGACATAGGAATGGAATTTGGGTTAGACAAATGCGCCAAGGTTTATTTGAAACGACGACAACTTAATGGCATCTCTGAAGACCCTGAGCGCGTCGATAGAAGCGCTATACGACACCTTTGCGCTGGAGAGACTTATACGTACCTGGGCGTGCCACAGAGCCGCATTCAGGATGTGACATCTGTAAAGGATACTCTCCGAAGCAAATATAAACGGCTCATCCGGCGGTTCCATTGACGAAGAAAGAGCTCAGATCCCTTGATATACAGCACATAGAGTCGCAAATGGAAGAGATCCTATTCTTAAAATGGTGAGGAAGCAGGAAGAAGAGGGCAAAGGAGCGTTTCTGTACAAAGCAGCGGAGAAGGCTGCTGAAACACTTGGACTTAACTTCAGTATCAGAAGTGAGCAGAATGCATCAAATCTTATCTATCTCGAGTTCTCACTCCGGAATGACCGGATGCAGAAAACACAGGAGAAAAACTTCCGGGAACAGCTCCTCGATAAGGGGATGCACAGCAATTTTCCAAGACATTCCCGATGATAGCTGCAGGGCGTGCCATGCACATCCCGAGCATCTAGGACACATACTATCTAGTTGTCAGACTCATGCGGGAACAATCTACATCCAAAGGCACTAGCGGCACTAAGAGTGCTTTATTACCATCTCTGTTACTTACGGCATTAACCTTAATATCACCCCTTTGGAATACTGGAACTTTATATTCTCAACAATTGTTTCTGTTGCACACTTGAGGCCTGATTTAGTTCTCGTTGACTTCGAGAAGCGAACCATGTTCGTTATTCGGCATCAGCTGACGAAACATCATCTTTATCGTCGGCGCTCTTGGAGGGGGCAAACTTTCACCGGTTAATAGCCTGAAAAGCATCCCTGCGTGTGAACAATATGCTAACACTATTGCGACGAAAATGCAGAAGGCGTCGTCCTTCGGTCGCTCCGTGTCCTCAGGGTACACGAGACTATTAATCATTATTAGGCTATTAACCAGTGAAAGTTGTGCACCTCTAAGAGCGCCGATGATAAATATGATGATTTTTTGTCAGCTGGTGCCGAATATTCGATAACGAACATGGTTCGCTTCTCGAAGTCGTGGAGAACTTTGTGAGGCGTAGAGTGTGCAATAGAAACAATTCTCGAAAATATAAAGTTCCAGTAAAGGCGTAACTTCTTATTCTCGACAATTGACTCTTTAAGGTTAATACCGTAAGAGTGACAGAGATGGCAATAAAGCACTCTTAGTGCCGCATTGTGCCTCTGGATGTAGGTCGTCCCCGCATGAGTTGGACAACTAGATAGTACGTGTCATCGGGAATGTCTTGGCTCAAAATGTGGCGACGGTATGTTAAGGTGGAAATGACACCATCATGACATGCCAAAATGAAACCCTCCATGCCCGAATTCAATCCGGGTAATTTAAGGAAAGCGAAAGTTCGCTCACACGACATTGACTGTTCCTCGACATTTCTGTGCAAGATGCCGCGTATCCTCTTATCGAAGAGCTCTTCCCGGAAGTTTTTCTCCTGTGCTTTCTAAATCGGGGCTTTCAGGAGTAAGTATGCTTTAGTTTATGTTTACCTTTCGTGTCCCGATATCAAGGGATCTGAGGTCGTTCCTCGTCCATGGAACCATTCTAAATCAATAGGGTACTACCGGGACGGCAAGCATGTTCCTTGCAGATACTTTGCTTATCGCCGACAGTGCGGATGACCAACTCTGCCGGATGAGCCGTTTATATTTGCTTCGGAGAGTATCCTGTATAGATGTCACATCCTGAATGCAGGTCTTTGGCACTCCTAGGTACGTATAAGTCTCTCCAGCGCAAAGGTGTCGTATAGTGCTTCTATCGACGAGCTCAGAGTCTTCAGAGATTCCATTAGGTTTTCCTCGCTTTAAATAAACTTTGGCGCATTTTTCTAATCGAAATTCCATTCCTATTTCCTTAGTGTATCTTTCGGCAATCCCTAGAGCTATATGCAGTTGCTCTTGATTTTTAGCATAGATCTTAAGATCATCCATGTAAAATAAATCAGTGACCTTGTGCTTTCGATTTAAAGGTTTGCCGCAAAGGTACCCCTGGGAATGGCGAAGTGCTAGAGATAGTGGCAATAATGTGAGGCAAAAGAGGAGTGGGCTCATGGAGTCGCCCTGAAAGAAACCTCTTTGGAAAGTGACCTTGTTACTTGTCACACGATTTTTTCCAGATAGGATAGTAAGTCTGATTTTACAAAGTGGCATCAATCTCTCTATGCATCTCACAATTTGCGGATAAACCTTTAAGCTTTCCAAAAGACAGATGGTAAGTTTATGGGAGGTGGAATCGAAAGCTCTCCTGTAATCAATCCAGGCCATCGATAGGTCACGCTGGTAGTATGCTGCATCTCTGCAGACACATCTATCGATAAGCAGGTTCTTCCGACATCCTGCTACGCCTTTCTTTGACCCGCGTTGTTCATACATTTTTTGCCACACAGCTCCGATTGCCCGAGCAATCCTATCATTTAGGATAGCTGTAAATATCTTATAGAGCGTGTTCAGACAAGTGATTGTTCTGTAGTTCTTTGGGTCAGCTAAATTGCCCATTGTCGGCAGGAGTAATTTGCTGCCTTCCACCAACCACTTCGGAATTGGTTCTTCCAACTTCAAATATGAGGTGAAAATACGGGCCAGATGCTGATGTGTTGAAGGGAATTTCTTCCACCAAATGGTTTGGGCCTTCGCAATAGACTTCTCTTAGCTTCAGATAGTATCCGTATTCTCTTAACAATATGCTGCCTGATGGTCAGCAGCTTTGACTGGTAAAATGGCTGCCAGATGTTATCTAGTCGATCACACACTGAATTCGGGACGCGTACTGTCTAGCCTAGCCTATCTTCCTGGCGAGTTGATGCATTCGTCTTTTGGTCTTATGATCAACCGTTGGTTTTGTTTTATGGTTCGAATCAGCCAAAGCTCTCGCTGCATTATACACACAACAATTGATAGTCCAGAGGTGGGATTCTTTCGAAAATTATCCACGAAGCTCTTCATCCATTTCCGCCAGATCTTTTGGCTTGGGAGAAACCTGAGTATTAATGTTTCTCCGGGTTATAAAGCACCGCTCGTCCTCTATCGGATGCCTCCCCATGGTTGGTCTTGTCTCCTCTCTTTCTCTGCTTTGTTCTGGCTCTGGTAGAGTAGGTGCTCCCCTTGCATAGCCCCTTTTTTGGAGTACTTCGGCATGGTTTCGCAGAC
>JAAAKG020149580.1:0-10025 GCA_010014905.2 Druon quercuslanigerum
TTATTATTTTACGAATCCAAGCATACCACATAAGTCATGTTTTTCAATATACTTTCGGAGAAATCAGGGTGAAACAAAACTTACGTTTTCGACTACTAAGTCTCGTTCCTGGCCGCCAGAGAAACATAGCCGTCTTGGAGACGAACTCAAGACGAGCCAAGATGAACTCAAGACGAAATATTTTTTCTGGGACTCTTGTCACTTGCCACACTTTTCCTATTCCGAGACCAAGGAAGATATGCCAATAAACAATTAAGAAAAGCAAAATGCCAGAACTCGAATGTCTTTGAGAACTCGAAACTTTCGAATACTCGAAGCTGTTCGAGTTCTTGATGCGTTCGAGTCATTCGGAAATTTCGAGAACTCGACATTTCGAGCATACCCGAGCTCCACTCGACTCGACTCGTAGTATCGAGCTTTTCGCACACCCTTACTTAGAATATAATTAAGAATATTTAAGATATTCGAGTTTAAGATCTGGAATTATTTAAGAATAATATCTAGGATATTTAAGTTCAATATCTTATATATTAACAGCAAACATCCCATTTTTAGATTAATATGTAGGGTATTTGAGTTGATAATAATTTGAGTAAAATAATATTTAGGATATTCAAGTTTAATATCTAAGATATTCACAGCTAAGCTTTTATTTTCAATATCCACAGATACAGTGTTCGAATGTCCCAGATAGCTGTCCCATTATTCACTGCCAAGTATATTCAGCCGCATAATCCAGATAATACCTACGAAAACCTAGTTTTCATTTAAAAATCTATATCAAAAAAGGTAAAATTATCTCTAGAAAAAGTGAATTTTTCCTCTTCCAAGTCTTTTCGGGTCCTAGGCGAGCGCTGGATAACCTATCGGGACCAACAAAATTTCTATCTTTTGAAGCAGATTTCCAAATTTAAAAGTATAAAAAATTAAAAATTCACATTAAAAACAATGCATTTTTCTCATCATCTAGATGTCTTTGAAATAATTTTTAACTTCAATTATCCAAAATAGATTTTCACACGGCCAACTGACTAGTGCTAGATTAACTCGTCCAGGCTAGCACTAGATTAGCTTGTCCAGACTAGCGTTGGACCATACAAAAACGTTTCGCTTCTACTAAGCGCCAAGATACCCCGTCTTAACAGCATCACATTAGCAGTCAGGACAGTCTATCCTGACCCTGAAAAGTTCCCCGGTAATTTTTAAAAATATTATTGTAGGTAATTAATCCTAATGATTTCCTCAGTTTTTGAAGGTTTCCTAGGTTAGACAAATCGCTTACGTTAGCAAAAACTGGGCTTTTCGTCTAAATAATCTGATAATACAAATTTAAAAAATTAGTTTATTCCACAATTCTTCCAGAAATTTTCTTCTTTTCGATTTTAAAATAAACGTGAGATATTACTGAAATGATTTGAGAGGAAAAACGAAAGGTGCGAGCACTCTTTGGTTGAACTCAATTTAAGCCCATCGTGCCATATGACACAAACATTTACTATTCTGCGTGCACGTTCTCAACATTTGTTTCTAGTTATTCTATAATGCCTAAAGCCTAATCCAATCTCCGATTTGATAGCTAATTAAGATCAAGGATCCTTGAAAAAAACTTTACTTTTACTTTTACATTCTGCTCAAGCACGAACATCATCACAAAACCTATTACATTGTTGAAATAAATATGTACATGCCACTTCAAAGAAAGGAAGTCTCAAACTTTCCCCAAAAATAATCAAGCCTTACTAGTTACTCATGATGTAAGTAGGTTCCATTTACTTGAGCGTTGCACGTGATGAGCGTCGCACGTGATGAGATTTCTGATTCTCCTGATGACAAAGACAAAAACTTGACAAAGGAAGCAGTGTACAAGGAAAATGATTTCATCGCGAGTGTTTTCATTTTCGACATTATAAGCAGTTCGTTCGCTTTAAATTGTATGCGACAGTACGCAGTGTGTCTGATGTCTGAAACAGTCATAAATATCGATCTTTATGGCAAGGAAGGAAGAGAGCTCTTCTCTCCTGGCGAGAGTTGGGACAACACAATGTCAATAACTCCCAAAGCTGCGACGAGCCAGAGAGGTACGTTCGTATAATTTAGCTTGTACGAACTCGGCTCTGAAATGAGGTAATAAACAAGCCGCGGACTGTAAACGGAGTCGTTTTTCTATTGTAATGGGCACAGCATTGCGACAGGCGTGCCCAGAGCGATCACCAATGGTACAAGAGAAAGTGAATCAAGAAAAAGAGGGAAAAAGAGAAATATGCATATAGAGGAAGGAGGCTGATCAGGAAGAAGGATCAAAGGGTGACTACCATTCCTTACATCCGAAAATTGAAAACGCCCAAATAGAAAGCGAACGTAGGTTGATGTGAACTCGTAAATCTGGCTCTCAATATATACTTAACATCCCTGAGATCCCTAGTTTTCACTCATATCTAACCCCAAGCTCAAGAACTCTCGTGCTTTATTCTGGTTCTGGCTTTAGTTTGGTTCCGGCATTATATCCTCTGTTTAGTTTCCGGTTCATTGCAATCTAAATGCGGGGATGGTCTAACGGTCTCGAAGGACATGTGAAACACTCAAATACCTATATTACCGACCTCACTTTTTCAGTTCCCTTCATTTACTTTGAACTTAAACATTTTTTGGATAACAAAATATCGGACTAAAACTTTGTAAATTGTATCAGAAGACCATGAACTACGTTTGTGCACTTCATTTGAGTAGAAATTTTACTAACTATTATTTTTAAAGGAATTAAAACTGGGACCATTTTTTGACATATTTTCTTTGTATCTTGACATTTTTTGAACCTAAGAACTTTCTTACATGTAAAATATCGGCCTCAAACTTTGAGAAATGCAAGAGCCGCCAGTAAGTTACGTTTATGTACGTTTTTACATCTCGCAGAAAGTTCAAATATAAGAAAAGTTCTTTGGTTCAGTTAATTTTTATCGAAATTCCTACTTAAATAAAGTACACAAACGTACTTTACGGTCTTCTTCTGATACATTTACCAAAGTTTCAGTCCGATATTTTATTAACAAAAAAATTTTCAGACAAAAAAAAATATTCAAAATATGTAAAAGTTTCAAAAAAAAAATTCAGTTAACTGAAAAAGTAAGCACTTTAAAATAGGGTTCTGAGTGTGTTGTTATATGCCGTTAAGGGATTGTTCACATATTACGTAAGGCTGTTTTCTTTTGTTTAAATAAAGATGAGAATAAAGTTCCCGTTAAATAAAAAATGACACAACGATATAAACAAAAGAAAACATCCTTACGTAATATGTGAACGATCCCTAAGGCTTTACTTTACGCTAGCAACGATTCACTTCAGACGGTTGAATTTCGAAGAAAGAATGTACCGTAATTTCGAACTAAAGTACTATTTTTCAGTTTCGCAAACAATGTATAATTCACTGTTTCATTATTCAGTGAAATACTGTAAGCAAATAAACAACAAATCCCTTTTTTTATAACAATTAATTTTTGTATCAATTAAATATAATTTACAAGAGAAGTTGTGCTATAAACAAGAAAGATGAATTTTTATAATTTTCTTAGTCAAATCTACATATAAAAAAACTTGATATCGTTTAATATGTTCTGTTCGATTTTTGTATTTGAAAATTCTGAACGATTTTCCTACTGGTTTAAAAATTATGCAACAGTTCGCCATAATTTTTAAACAAAAAGGTATTTCTTTGGGAATTTTCAAATCCAAAAACCATACAGAAAATATTAACCGATTGCAATTTTTTACTTTTTACGGAAGCCAACTCACAAGTTTTTTTCCCCAGCGCTTAAACGATTCGATTAATATTAGTATTTTCACTCCGCCCTAATACGGGAGTTGAAAACTTATTTTTGAGTTTGTGTTTCTTTGAGCAAAAAAATGCGACTGCTCAAATATGGATAGAAAAATAGAAAAACTTTTTTTTTCTCTAGAAACGTAGCTTACCGTATTATTAAAAAACGAAAGATTTTAGGGAGGCCTCATAAGCAGCTTTGGATATATTTCTACCTCTTCGTATTGTGTAACAATTAAAGTGCATGTTACCAGAAAGTAAGGAAAAAGCAAGAAAAGTAAATATTTTGAAAACATTGAAAGAGATCTCTTAAACCGGAACTAATCCCAAATTTCGGCACGGCTTTGAGAAAATTAAGATCGCTCAGTCAGGCTAAAGGTAAAATATTTTCTCGAAAGGCATCCGTGAACAAACAGATTGAAGAAACCTTTCGTAAATTTGGAACTCTTAGTGCAAATTGAGAACAGAAGCAATGGTCCCTGTTGACCTGTTTTTACATAGGACTCTCCTGTTTGACGGCTAATCCTGATTTACTGCACCTTAGTCAAGCTGAATTTCATGCTCTGCAAATGCGACAATGTACGAAGCAGCAGGTAGATGTTTTCCAAATAGTGTAAACCTTTGTCGTCAAACAAGCGCAGCAGGGAAAAATAGTCCTATGCCTGTATACCAGTATAGTTGTCCCAACATTTTTCCAGAAGAAGTCACGACATCACGCCCGGCACGCGCTGCCACGCTTACAGACTATTGTAAATAGACATTACATCAGTCTATACTCTATAGAGTGTTTGTCGTGAGGCCCTTTCCTCTCCTGAAAACTTTCCTAGGGAATTGGAATTTACAAGCCGAGCTCTTAAAGGGAAAACGGCGACATAAATTATTTTTAAAAGCTGAAATTTTTGAACTGAATTTATGGTCGAATCGAATTTCAAAGAAACTTTAACTCTCTAAAATACAAATTTTAGGGTAAACTTTTTAATAAGAGGACCAGGGCGTCCAGTTATCAGGCAATTTGAAATTCCTGGGTTTTACTCTGTTTTATTTCCATCCACATTTTTTTATCCTGACCGATGTAACGATTTTTTTTTCAAACTTACATATAGAAATGGGACTTTTAACAATAAAGATACAAAGTCTATGTCGGAAAGAAAACAATGATTTATTTACTTGTGCCACACTTATCCTCAATGACAAACTGAAGCAATAAATATTAATCGAAACTACCCTGCCGATCACAAGCATGATGCTACCTGTTTGTCGAGATTAATTAACTTTTTTAATGTTAATATAATTCGAGAGTTAACATTTTTTCTCTTGAATACTGTGAAAATTTGATTCAGTGACAAATTCACTGTTTAAAATGGTAGTTAGACATCTCATTGATTAATCCGTGATTGCGGACTTATTTAATAATCAATTCAGTAACGCCAGGGTACATCACGTGAGACATAACCTCAGTTTTAAAGTAAAGCGTTGTTTTTAATCTTTTACTTGAGTACTAAAAATAATTTCTTAATTAAATAAATGTTGAATTACCGGGCCGTAAGTGTGCTGAAGTCACTGCGGGAATAATATACTCTTACCTACTTACTTAACTGATGTGTACATGACATGTCACTGATTCAGATTTAAAGAGTAAGTTGGAAGCTGTTTTTAAAAAGATATTCCCAATGAATTAGAAATTTTAATGTTTTCTAAAATTTAAATCAAATATAGTAAAAAAATTTATTTCAAATATCCATTAGATCATTTTAAGGGTTAATTTTGATAAAATAACACCAATTATCACTGTTATTGTGAACATTTTTGCTTATCTGGTGCAACATATTTACAGTGGAAACAAAAATGTTCTAAAAATGTAAATATTTCTTCTGCTGAAAGAAATATGATTATGAAATATATGAAATATACAAGCAATCATGAGGTTGCTATCAAGTTAATTAAAACACGATATTTGTTTGCTTTTTATTATTATTTTCCTAAAACTTAGACGTCTTCGAATTTCTACAAGTTTCTTGTACCAGCTTTCTAAAACGTTTATTATATTAGATTTAGTTTGAATTTTAAGAAACCATTGACACTTTTACTATTTTTGCAATGCCTCCTTACATAATGAACAAAATGACTTCGTCCTTGCTTCTTTCATAGAGAATTCGGATAGATTTTAAACTATATTTAAGAGAACAAATTTTAATTCTTGTACAATTAACATTAAAAAATGAAGCGCCATTGGAATGGTAACATATACGATACGTGAAGCAATCAGGCTGTCCTCTCTCTCTCTCTGATTCTCGACTATACAATAAAAAAGACAAAGTAGAAAAGAGCAGCTTTTGCAATAGAATAAGACAAAATTACAGATCCTATAAATAAAATTCCCAGATTTTTCGCGGTTAAATATTTTTTCCCTTAAGCTCAGAAAAAAATTGAATCAATGGGCGACACTATCGCCTTCATTCAAAAGCAGATGAATGCAAAATAAACATACTATATAGATATAGGGGGACGGTACCTCTATTACCGATAAGGAACCTATTGTCCAAGGTTATATATGTTCAGTATAAATGCATATATGCATTTATGAGCGCAATATCACATAGTAAAAAAATGGGGTCATTAAGATGGGATGTTTCTCATCCATTGTGACATTTGCGAAAAATATTTTGAAGCTGGTTTTTTGCTTCAAATGTATTAAAACTTTGTTTATTGATTTTCTAACTTCTGACTTTTCCGAAGAAAGTTATGCGTTACAAAAAGAACAGCTGGAGATAACAAATGTTTAATATTGTATGTTCATAGCTTTGGATGCTAATTACTGTCAAAATATAGCTCCCTACGATGACAGACTTTTTGTTAGATTAACTGATAAAAATGAATGAGAATTTAGTATAATATCGTTTCAAAATAGGGAAAACAGGGTTTGCGTATCAAAAATTAATAGGGTGGATTTCGGCCGTCAAAACTAATTTTTTATTTTTTGAAGAAATGGAAAAGATGTTGCATTAACTCTTATAAAACTTGCGAATATTTAAAATGCACTATATCAAAGTTGACACGCGAAATTGAAACTGTAGTAATACATTTTATTCGACAGAGCGAAAACATCTTTTGAATTAGTCATACACAGCATATGAGAATCTCAAACGACTATATGAAAAATAACACACTTCACCAAAAGATGTAGCTTTCTGAAGAAGGAACTAAATACACAAATGAAATACAATTAAATACGAACACACGCGCACAATTATTATTTTTATTAACATGTATTTAATTTATTCACTACATACATAATCGCACTCTTAATCGCTATAAAAAATCGGAACGGCTGCGGCGAGATTCGAAACTAACTTACCTAAAGCACTAACGCGCTCCCTAACAACTAAACTCCACAGTTAATTTACATTATGGAATATTTGGCAAAAATCTCGGCGAACCGTCGTCGCTTGAAATCTCAGGGCAGTATGACATGTATCTGGTCCCTTTTTCACGAGCGATTTGTTTTTTCAGACTTTTTGTTAATAGATAGATTAAACATTTTACCACGTTCAATTATTAAATTGATTTTTTATAAAACGGATTTTTTTAAAGGAACTAAAAATATTCTTTTATGAATAAAGTTCTCTAATTCGATATCTCAGTAACTCAGTATAATAAACTTGAGTGTATTTAGATGTAATATTTTATAAATTGTATTAATTGAATTAAATCTTATTACCTGAGCGTATAAATTTCGTGAAAGAATTCCTAATATTTAAAATACCATATTACGAATACAGTATGAATTGAAAATAGAAAGAGTTGACTTTTATTAAAAATGTTGTGAAACATAACCTTTTGGCACGATCGGAAAATGGCGAAAACAATCGAGGAGCATTCTCAAACGAAACTATATGAAAAATCAAGAATAATGATTTATAGTTTGCTATGCGTCTCAGGTTTTCGTCAACTTCATATTGACAATATCCATTTCTAAAATACGTTTTCGAGATTATGATATTCACTATTTTTCTTCTTTAAATTATTTTTCGAAAACTCAGTAAAAAGAATATCATTTTTTCATAGTGTTAATCTTCTGCAAGATTATAAATATTTTTAGCAGAACTTTAAAGGTTTTTCTATTTAATCCATTCATGTTTTCCTGTTTTTGGCGGATTTTAGAGAAACCTTTTTATGAAGGAACTTCCAGAAGCGAAATCTTCATAGGTCGGCAACAACTCGCGACCGACTGGGAGTACTACACTGTAAAAAAAGTGGTAGAAAATTGCAAGTCGGTTTGTAAACGTTTTACTATGATCCATGCGTTAATTGCGCACCTGCAGTAATTAATAGTGCAATTTCACAATATCTGTATCAATTTTACTGTATAAGTGTAATATTAACACAGGAATCATTGGACATAAAAATACCAGTGATTAACGTGGTAAATTTCAACCATATTATAACCGATATTTTCATGCACTTTTAACAGGTTTCTTTAAAATCACAAAATTAACTGCAATCTAATTCACATGGAAAGCGTAAAAAACAGAACAATGGGAATTTTACCAGAATTTTGTAATTCCACTGCGAGGAAAATTAATTGGCGGCTGGTTGTCACTCTAAAACACAACCACGCGTTCGCGTGTTTTATGTATAAAATGAAATCTGTTTTCAGTGTTGCATCCGTTCCGTCTATATGAAGTTGAGACAAATTCATATTGCCATAAGTATACATATTATGATACACGGTTTTATAGCCATCAGCCTTCTGAACTTTATCTCCTATAACTACGCACGTACGCTAATGCTGATATTGATGTGAATTTTGAGGTTATGCGTCTCTTTGTATAGAGATGGCCTCTGTCATTTTATATATTGAATACAAGAGGAACGTACTTTCTAAATCTGAATCAGTGAAATGTCACTGATGATCAGTGAGGTTTCACTGATTGAAATAGCTGCACCTTGTCAATTGAGAATAAGTCATAATAAAAGAATATTTTAGTAGATTCAATCAAATAGTCGCAGTAAAAACTTAAAACCCATGAATATTATCAAATATTAAGAAAGGTGCAAAGTTTCGAGACTTTTAAATGACAAGCAACCTCACACGGAGAAAAATGGATGTTTAAATGTAGATGTTCAAAGGGTAATATTGGCCCACCTAACATGTAGATATTCATGCCAAATATCTACTATCTTTGTGAGATGTTAAGCGTAAAAATATTTTTATGTTAAACTCAAACACATTCAGATGTTAAAATCGCCCGAGCGCATGCGCATAACGCATTGGACTTTAACGACTATATTTAAAGGTTATACATTTTCAAAATTACAATTATGGAATATTACCATTTTTGATCATTGTCAAAGAATCAAAATTATCTATCTTTAATTAAAATTGGATAACGACTTTTGCCGGTCTACACTCAACACGAGGGAAGTATGATCTTAAGTTTTAATTGAAGTTTGACTCGAACACATTTGACAATATGCTTATAAACTTTAAATAAAATTTGAGTTTAAGTAACCTAAGAGTGATAGAATTTTAAATGCAGATTACAGATAATTCGTTCTCCGCTTACTTACCCAGTTTTTATTTTTTATTTTTAATTAAAAATATTAAACATAACCTTCAATTGACTGAATGTATCATCTGCTCGACATTTAATACCCTTTATGTGTTTCACGTTCATGTACGAACATTAAAGTTTATTATAAGTTTACAAATAAGTTATTAATTCATTTCTTAAATGACCAGAAATAAGTAAACACCTGAAATATTTACAGACGATATTTGACATAACCATACGTGTAACATCTCGGATATTTCAGTTGAATATTTTGGATGTTAGTAAGTAACATTTTACTTTTTAATATCTAAAGATGTTAATTTTCAAAATCTAGATTACTGTCCCATAGTTAAACATAAAATATGTTAATCCTGAACATCTAGATGTTACATTTGAACATCCATTTTTCTCCGTGCACATATTACTTTACTTTCAAGATTGGACTACCATTTACACACCTGTTAGGTACGTACTTTTTATACTACACAGAGAAAACTAGATATTCGCAGGCAGCATCTAGATAATGCGGCTGAATATATTTGATAGTGAACTATGGGACAGGTATCTTGGATATTCGAACGCACTGCACAGAGAAAAATGGATGTTCAAATGTAACATCTAGATGTTCAGGATTAACATATTTTATGTTTAACTATAGG
>JAAAKG020149581.1:0-10025 GCA_010014905.2 Druon quercuslanigerum
GCTTTCGTAAGATTAAAATTTTCACAATTTCGTGCGACATCGTTAGAGCTGGTCGTGCTTCGCCTGACAAAACGTGTGACGACGGAACATCTAGTATGACAGATGTTTCACTTGAACTGTAGCAAACGCCACAGTACTTGTGAGTCGATACGGTTCTCTGTATTAGAACTTTAATTGTTTCATCATTCAATCTGTCTACTCCAGTCTTGAGTCGTATATTAACTGAGGGATCATTGAGAGTTTGTTCCAAATAATCCTTTTCGGTATCAACATCGAGTTTATTCTTCTTATAATGAAGAACTCTACATTTTCCACACAAAACGTCGTTAACAGCGATCGTTCGTTGGAGATTGTCACCATAATGCTTTGCTTCTTTTTCAGTCTGAATTTTGTAATGAAACCCACCTTTTTCTTTCGAGCAATACAACTTAATCCTTACAGTAATTGAGCAGAGCAATCGAGTATTTATCGCTTAGAAGTTCGTGCGTCAATGTTGCGGATTCTAATCGCGCGAAGGTAGGGGAAACGTGATTGATAGATATTCAAGTGACTTTTTAAGTATGCGTGAAGTCGTCAATGCTGGATGCTTTAGAATTTCAGGATATCACAGCATTTTACGTTGAAAAACACTGACAGATCCAAGGCTAAGAACGAGTGTTAAAAATGTTAAAAAACGAATGATAAACTAGTTAAAGGATGAAGTTGATAAATGAATATAAGTCAATGAGTGAAAATCGAATGATACCATGAAACACATATTAGAATAATGAATAACACGCTGTATACAAATAACAAACTAATGAATATTGCGGTAATAGTTAGAGTGACCAAAATGTGATTTTGGAATTGAATTGAGAATGCAACATCCAACTATCCGATGTCGAGAATAGGACACATACGGAATACTTGTCTAACAATTACACTGTCGAACTTCTCGAGTACATTTCTAGATTTTCAAAGATTCAACATCATTTTTGTGATAGTTTTTGCAGCACATACCCACTTCACGATGTACAGCACACAGTGTACAGTGCACTCACGGTTTTTATTTTTTCGAACTATGCTCTACCTCTTCGATCCTTTTAGGGATTAAATATGTTTTAGGATATGAATTGAAGATTTTTTTGGTGGAAGATGAAAGTAGTATTCGGAACAAAACCCATAAAAAAAATTCAAAAATTTGTTATGCTGAAATAAACATAACTGGATGTTTAAAAATGAGTCATGCCGAATTGCTCGGTACGACAGTCTTTATTTCAGCAAGGGAACTCTCTTTTGTAGCTAGCAGATAGGGTGGAGAGGATGATAGCGTAATCCGTCACAACCCCCTGTTTGGACTGTTGTAGTCCGTTAAAACTTAACTTGTCGATTTTTAATTATAGGAGCTGAAGGCTCTATAGCATCTGATGCAGCGTGGTAAATGGTGCCTAGAGCTAAAACGAAGTAACTAATGTATTGGAACCATTCTAGACTTGTTTCTTTCACAATATTAGTTAATATGTTTTCGGTAATTGCAATAATTTCGTTCTTAATTTATCTACATCTGTTGAATCAATATCAATTTTGTATGTCGCATTTATCCAGTCGTGAGCTATTTATTTTATTTCGGTATTTAATTCTAAAATGTAGTGGTCATTGAGTATTTTACAATTATCCCCTGTTATTGTTGATACGTAGTCTAATTTGATTATCCTAATTTTTTCTCTACATTGTGATCTTGTAATTTCTTCGAGGAGGTTTTTAAAAAGTAGAAAAATACTCCAGGGAGAGGAATGGGGGCTTTGAAAGAACTTTGGAGATGTATAATTAACTACTTTATTTTTGAGCAAAGTTTCCGCTTCAAGAGTACTTAAGAGAATGGCACCGAGCCAGGAGGCCAGTCGGTTTATATAGATTAATGGTGAGTCATCTAATGACGTAAATGGTGGCCTTGATCACAGTTCCACCCTCCGGAGTTTAAGTAACGTCCTCGTTACTTTTAAACAAGGGTGAAAAGGGTGAGGCGGCGTTGTACACGACGTGGGCTGCTGTTGGTGCTGTTGGAGAGTGGAAGATAGTGGTTGGGCCTCGGTTCCGGTAAATAATCTTCCCGCATTGTGTGGAAAATAGAAGTATACGGGCTAGTCGGCCTAAACCGCATTTCCATAGCAGCCCCATTACCAGGAGGGCTAGGCTGGTGTACCCCAGTCGCTCCAGCCAGGTTGTGCCTGCATTCCACCAGGAGTGGTTGCGTCGTGCGGCCAGGACTGCTTCGTATTCTTGTTGAGCTGTTTCCAGAGTGTGGGCTGAAAGCTTCAGTTGCTGCAGATTAATGTGATTGCTGGAAAATAGGGGTAAGGGTATGTCATTAGATAAAATTTGTAATTCTAGATTTGAGAAGTTGAGTTGTATTTTCTCTTCAATCACTGGCCTCTTCCGGGAATAGTGTGTGGCTGCGGTGAATGCTTCGTCTTGGCTCACGGCGCTGCAGTGGTCCTCTGATGTAAGGATTGATGATCGGGATACAGTTTCTATTACTTCACTTCCTTCTGGACATCTGATGGTCAGTTTGAAGTTCCTTAAAGGCAGGAGATACCACTGGTATCCGTTGGAGAAGCTGTATATGAAATTATTCTTCATCGTGAAGTATTTTCGTTCACAGGTTTTGCCTTCTCGATTTAGGATCCACCCTAAGCAAGTTCCGTCGAGGTGAATTCGTCGGATGGGGTCTGATGCCTGACAGTATTTCATATCCCCGGCCTGCTGACACCTTTCTTCCTTTAGTACAGTGTAAGAAGTTTTGTCTTGTGATATGGCGATGGGTTCGTCACGTATGCCATCCTATATGTAGTAATTAAATGTGCTGTAGAACGGGAGTGTGGTGTACTTGATTACGGTGTATTCTGTAAGGTCTGGAATGGGTGTGTGAATCTTGTATATTAACTTGTGATTCACAAGTGCTACACTGATTGTGCTGATGCGAATGTATAAATAGTAATTGTTTTCTGTGAGTGGGTAAGGGACTTCCCTGGCGATGTTGTTTTTTACTGATTGAAGCGATGTCATGAAGTTCGCTGGAGAAACAACGTCGGGTGACAGTATCCCATTTTTCGCCTCTGCTATCGCCATTTCCACGTTCTTAAGAGTTTCTGAGGTTTCTTCTAGGTGTATTTCTATGGAAAATAGGGAGTTCAGAATCTGGTTGTTGAATTCAACGATGGTCATGGCGTTGGTTAACAGTGTGGCTGACTCCTTTAACTTTGTTAGGTGTTCATGCTGTTGGTTCTTTATTTCCTCAACTTTCGATATGGTGGTCTTCATCAGACTTGTCTGGTTCTTGAGTAGAAGAACAATTCCGCTGGATTTGCTATACACGTCATCGATGTCTTTACTGATATGTTCGACATCTTCGGCGCTCATGGTTCCAAACAAGTATTTGGTTGCGGTGCCTATGAAGTTAAAGAGGCCGCGTTTTTGTCTACTGCTTGATATATGCTCGATGTTCCTATATCTTTTCATGAGTTTCCCCACTCGGTCGATCGTTGAGTTGATACCCGTCTCCATGTAGCATCCCATGTGTGCTCTGCAAAGTTTTCTGGCTTCCTTGGTGTAATTAACTAGTTGTTGTATTGTCTTGATTTTATAATGTTGTTCCAGTTTCATCATTTTCAGGGTTCGGTATATGAAAGAAGCCGCCAAGTTATAGTCCTGTTCCGTGTCCCAATGTGTGATTTCAATGACTCTGGGGGTCTCTGTTCTCTCATCTTCCCAGATTTTACTTGCAAGTTCCAATATGTCATCAAAGTTTCTGTAGATTGCTCCGTTGAGTTGTAAGTCCGGTTTCGTGGTCTTCTAAACGTAGTTGGATTTCCACAGACTTGCATGCTTGTTTTATATGGAAGATTACTGGATTGTAATTTCCTTCCATGGGGATCGAGATGTTTGGTAGGTCCAGTGTGTCGTTCACGAAGTTAATGTTGGCCTTATTTGCCTTCAGCCAGTCTGTGCCCAAAATCCCGTCGAACTCTGTAGGGAAATTATTTCTTACAACATGGAATCGGTGGGGCTGCCCTGTCGCTGTAGTGAGGGTGCATGCTCCCAAAACTTGGTGAATTCTGTCTACTATTTCGAATCTTTTCCTTTCCTCCACTGGCAGTATTTCGGGCTTGCATGACTTCTCCAGCAGGCATTGTGTTTTCACGAAGGATTCTGGGCTACCTGAGTCTACCAGTAATCCTCGTCGGCAAGCGTATCCTTCAAGTCGTAGTCGTACGAAGGGATGTTCGGTTCCACCTCCTTGTAGAAATACACGAGTTGGTCGTTCGTCTGGTCTTCTTCCTGTATCTTAGGTAGGTTTTGTTTAGCGTAGCATTTGTCTTCCTCGTGTCCCTTCTTCTTATAGAATTTACACGTTGGTAGGTCGGGTACTGGGTTTCTCGTGTTTGCAGGTATTGTGCTAGTCGATGGTCTCGGAAAGAATGGTCCGCTCCTTACTACTGGCCTAGGGAGCTGTGGGACTCTTCTGGCTGCGAATTGGGTTGATTGCTTTAACCGTTCCTTTTCTTTGTCCAGGAACTCCTTCTCCTCCTGTAAGGCCGTCTGGTAGGCGTCATTCAGTCTTACTGGCCGCGAGGTTGCTACCATGTATTTAATTTCCGTGCGGAGGCATCCTATGAACTTGTTTACACATTCTGTTTCTTCCTTCCGTCTTTCGAAGTCTTTAAATTCAGCCGGGCTAACGTCTATTGATCTTTGGATTCTTCTATCCATTTCTTGATATCTTTTAATGAATGTCTCCACTCGTTGATTCATCATTTGGCACATTTGGTCCCTTTCTCTTGTTAACTGGGACAAGTACTTGCCCCTAGAGCCGAATTCCGTGGTGAGGGCTTCTCCCAAGTTTTTCACCGTGAGGGGCGGCGGAATCCTCATAACTACTCGCTGTGCATCTCCTCTTAACTTCCTTGATCGGATGGCTTTTAAAGCGTCAGCAAGCAGTGCTGATTTCATTGATTCATTTTCTGCTAATGCATAGATTTCGCTTACCAGATCGCGGATATCGTCTTTAAAAGCGTCCACCTCTTGTGTGCCGTCAAACTCACACAGGTTCCTTACGAGAGCGTCAAGGGTTCTCCGGTCATCGATGGTCAGTCTATATCTAGATCTGTATGCGGATTACAAGCGAGTATTCGCTGTTAACACCTGTCACTCACTAGCTTTATGATTTTCACATGTATATTTTTAAATAAACACTTGTTTTGCGATAACGCTACACTTTTTTATTTTCTCACCACACTGTTGTTAATCCTTTTTGCTGTATCCACATTTGCTTCAGTGTAAGGTCTTTCGTTAAGACACTTGTACGTTGACCTTCTCTCGGGTGTACTTTTCTGTGTTTGTTAGTTTCGTATCTGTCGAAACAATTGTAAAATTAGAACGTTGTCGTACTCACCCAAAGCAGAAGTGTCAATAGTCGGCTCATTCTCTAAATTCTTTTTTGTCTCCCAAGTTTTTTCCTCAGGAGAATCGGTCGTCGTCGAGATTCCTGATCCACGGGGCTTGTGGAAAAACCTTTGTTGAGGGGAGGCCTTCGGGTCTTGAAGGGCTCTTTCGATGTTTTCCTTTTCCACTTGATTCCTTGGCTCGAAGATCCTTGAAGGTTCCAGTCCGGGTCCTTGGAGAAAGGGTCTTTTTCTCCAATGAATACGTGATGGTCCTGTCACGGTCGCCAAATGTGATCTTGTAATTTCTTCGAGGAGGTTTTTAAAAAGTAGAAAAATACTCCAGGGAGAGGAATGGGGGCTTTGGAAGAACTTTGGAGATGTATAATTAACTACTTTATTTTTGAGCAGAGTTTCCGCTTCAAGAGTACTTAAGAGAATGGCATTGAGCCAGGAGGTTATTCGGTTTATATAGATTAATGAAGAGTCATCTAATGACGTAAATGGTGGCCTTGATCACAACATATTACGTCAAGTGTTATTTTATTTACTGGGATTATAATATATCCATTATTGATGGGTATCAAGGTTTCGGTGTGTAATAAATATGGAGATTCGTTACATTTGAACTCTTGAGTACCTTTTTAGTAGACTAGATTCATAGGTGTGCGTGTCTATTAGCTTGAAATTTGGCTGGTTTCTTTTAAATATTTTTTAATCGTCGATTTGTTTACATTTTTGTATTGTTACAAGATCCGTCGGTACGTAAGAGTCTATATTTTATTACATAATCGTAGTTTGGGATAATAGGTATATGGACATTATGGATTTTTTGAGGAATAGGGATTATATGTTGGAGGGAACCCTCGTCTTTCTCGAGAACTGGGATCAATACCACATATGTGAATAATCCTTTTATTATTGCGACTTTAATTTCACAAATATCAAGGAGATTTTGATAATTCTTCTCGTTATTATCAAAGTGGTATCACGTTCTGTGAGAGTATTCGAAGTCTTAAATCGTTTGTTTCAATATTGCTGGGGTCAGTATCCGTGTGTGGGGTATGCCATGTTTTCCGTCAGCTAACGCGTTGATTGCGGTATCCATATCTTCTGTTGTCTCGTCTATCATAATTGCTGCCATGAAGAGCTTGGAGTTTATTTAGCTGTCTTTAGTTATTTTGTTAATATTTATACTGATGTTTTGTGCAAATTCCCTTTCTTCGTTTACTTGTGCTGCATTTATTTTGAGGTTTGTGGATGATGAGTCGAGAATCATTTTCATAATTTTAGTGCGATTTTACATAATTTTTGCTAACTGGTGATTATCATTGTATATTTTGTCAAATTCATTATTTATCTCTGTGAGGTCTGAGTTTGAGAGTGTGCCAAATAGAGTTTTTGAAATATCGCCTACGAAGTTGACTTGGCCTCTTTTGTATCTTTGTTTTCCTAGTAGGTTTTTCAGAATGCTTTCTTTTCTTAATAGTCGTAAAAAATTTATTTTCCAATAGTTTAATTTCGTTTTGAGGAGTGCAAATTCTTCTTCATGCGACATTTATGAGACTAATTGTTTAACTAATGGCATTAACTCGTTCCTCGGTTGATGTCATATTTATTCCGATTATGAACTTGCATGTTTTGTGATAAAGATGAACCTTGGAAGTTTCTTCTATGTATGCGTTGCGTTGTATAGGTGTGAGGGTGAAGTTTTCTTCAGTCGTGTCTAGTAAAGCAAGAAGAGGTATCAGTAGTTTCATCTGAAACATACGGCATTGTATTATCTACATGTATTCTAATGGTTTTTTCGTCGATTTTTATTTTTAAATTGTTATTTTCCAGAACGTGTAGGATTTCATATGGACCTTTCCAGCTGGGATCGAGTTTCTTTCTTTTGCTGTTGTTTAAAACTTTAACTTGTTGTCCCTTTAATTATATAGGATGTTGTTTGGTTATAATACTCTGTCTTGATTTTTGAATGTTGTTATCATGTTTCCTTTTCCATTTTCGAATCAAGTCTTTCATTGTTGAATTTGGGGCATTGGGGATGGTTGATGGAAGATTGGGTTCTCTTCCAAACGTTAATTCATATGGAGAGAAACCTGTTGTCTCATTTCTCATGGTATTTATTACAAAGTTTATGTATTTTAAATTTTCGTCCCATTCTCCCGAATTATCTACACAGGAGTGTTTATTAAATTTTTCAGGGTCGAGTGCATGCGGTCAATGTTGCCATTAGCTTGAGGGTGAAAAGCTGTGGGTTTGATATGTTTAATACTTAATGTCCGTTAATATTGTTTTGAGAGCGCCAAAGATATAAATGTAATGCTTAATTGAATTTTCTATGCTAGTTCCTGAATCTATTTCCTTCATAGGCATTAATATCGTATATTTCGTTAGTCGATCTTGGAGACTGAGTACAAACTTGTTTCCTGATTCCGTGGTAGGTAAGGGGCCATAAACATCTATTGCAATATTATCATTTGGTTCTAATGGAATTTCGGGAAGGATGCTTTCGACTTGGTTTTTAATGCGGGTGGTTTTTTCGAGCTGACATACAGGGCACTTTCTAACGTATTCAGCAATATCTTTATCGATCCTTGTCCAGTGTCCTAGTTTTCGAGCTTTATCTAACGTTTTATGTTCACCTAGATGTTCTTTGTGTGATTCTCTCATGATTTTCTTTCTTTCTTCTTTCGTTACTTCTCTTTTATCCAAAAAACAGAGGTGAAAGTTGTGTTCGGGGTAGAGCGTAGAAATATATTCAATTATTTCTTTTATACATTCTTTTTCTAAAGAGGTTATCAAAGGATCGTTTGCTGCTATTCGTACGATTGTGTATCCCTGTTCTGTAGAGGATTCTGTCATTGTTAAGAAATGGAAAAGCCAGTCTTTTTCGTCTTATTTTCATAATTCTTTTTTATTTACCTGTTTCCATAATTTTTCAGGGCAATTTGGCTTGATTTTGATTCTTCCTGATTCTTCTGGGTTCTTTTTCCATTTCGTGTGTTTGACAAATTCTTCCTCCGTAGTTGATTTATCATCGGATGTGTCGGGAGTCGTTGGTTGTTCTGGCGGCGTTTGGACGGAAATATCAGATATTTCTATTGCGGGGAGTTCGTCTTCCAGTAGCTGTTCATCCGCTATACCTGCGTTTTCCATGCAGTCCTTTAAGTTTATTGGGAATAATCATGATAAACAATCCGCGACTTTATTTTCTTTGCCTTTGACATACTCGATTTCATATTTGTTTCCATCCATACGTAAACGCCAACGTAACAGGCTGGAGCTCGGGTCTTTAAGATTGTGGAGCAAAACGAGTGCTTTGTGGTCTGTTTGCATTTTAAACACGTTTCCAAGGAGGTATTGTCTTATTCGTTTCATTGCCTAGACTATTGCTAAGAGTTCTTTTTCTGACGTTGTATAATTCTCTTTGGCTTTGCTCAAAGTGCGTGATATGAATAGACATGGATGACCGTTTTGTAAGAGAACTGCACCTAAACCATGATATGAGGCATCAGTGGTTAGGGTAAATTGCTCTTTAAAATTCGGAAACTTCAAAAATGTCGCTGTCGTCAGGGCATGTCATAAATCATAAAATGCTTTTTCGCAATTTGTGGTCCAATCGAAGATGGTTTCTTTTTGTGTTAATAGAGTGAGTGGTCGAGAGATGCTACAAAATTTTTTGATAAACTTTCTGGAATAACCAGCTAACCCGAGGAAGCTCTATACATCCTTTACTGATTTTACTGTTTTAAAGTTATTGATCGCTTTGATTTTGGCTGGGTTTGGTTTGACTCATTCTGATGTAATCAAATGTCCTAAATATTCAATCTCAGGTTTCAAATATTCACACTTTGTTGGTTCGAGGCGCAGGCCTAATTCTTTCACTCTTTGTAAAACGAGCTGTAAATTTTTATTGTGTTCTTGAATCGTATTTTCGAAAATGACAATGTCATTTATATACGCGAAACCACTTTTCCCAATTAAACCTCTTAAAGCGTTATCCATGAGTCGTTGGAAAGTAGCGGGAGCATTCTTGAGACCAAAGGGCATTCGGTTATATTTGAAGTGTCCTTGCGTGGTTGAGAATGCAGTAAATTTTTTGCTTTCTTCTTTCATGGGTATTTGTTGAAAGTCAGCACTCATGTCGAATGCTGAGAAAAATCTAGTTTATGTGAGCGTAAATTTATTATTTTGCCAGAGTTTAATATGATTTCATGTTCTGCTAAGTCAGTACAAGAAAGTGGTTCATGAGGTAATGAAAATACTTCGTGATAAATTGTTATCATTTGGATTGGTAATTAAGATATGAAAATTTTATCTCTTGATTTCTAATTGCATACAGTCCATCTGGGATTGCTTCGTGATTTTCGATCCAAACATCCTTCTTTTATTAAAGGAGGTTTTCTATTTTCAACTACCAGCTATTCTGGGTTAATCAAATATCGTTTATATTTGTTTAAGAAAGGTTCGCCGATTATACCCTCTTCTATTCTCGGGAAGTCTGACCTGACTACATGGAAGCGATGTTTTTTATTGAAATAATTCATATAACATGCTTCCACTGATTGGTGTTCGTCATTACCCATCAAAATTTTTTTA
>JAAAKG020149582.1:0-10025 GCA_010014905.2 Druon quercuslanigerum
AAAAATATGTTTGACATTACTACACGTGGAATTTCATAGGCTTTCCAACTGTTTTTTTAAATGCCCTATCATTTTTTCCCCCCCCCCCCCCCCCCCCCCCCGCCATACTTTGACAATGGGAGTCAGTGAGATTGTCGCAGACTGTTACTATTGTATTTGCATGTTTTAACTATTGTAAAAATAATTATTCCATTTTAGTACGAACGTAAATGTAGTGGTTGTCACATTTTGGGGTTTAGACTACCCCTACATAGTACGTTGATACGTAACAATGATTCGATTATTTTTAAAATTATTACAAAGCAAAAATTGGGGGGAAAAAATTGTTAAAATTCTTTTGAAACAAAAGTTACAAAAATTGGTTTCAAAGAAAAATTTTCATATATTATAAGCGAACTTTTACCTTTGGAGGTGAAATCTTGGGTCGGCTTTTTCCCGTCAACTTGTCCCCATCAACTTGCTTAGATCTACATTGACACGTGTAAATACACTTACCTTAGTTTTATATTACAAATAATTTTTCAAATAAAAGCATGAAGTACTAATAAGGGGTAATTTACCCTCCTGAATTGACCTTTTTTGCAAAAACATGTCAACTTTGGAATTTGATTTTCTCTTGAATAAAATAATTTTTGTAAACATTTGATTATTTTTAAAATTCTTACAGGGGACTTTGGGAGCTTTTTTATCCCTTTAAAATATTTATCGGTCGAAAATTAAATACAAGTTTTTGTTTTTTTCCCTCCGCAACACTGCAAATTTGATTGAAGTCGGTAACTAAAAGTTGGAAACCCTTCCCTGTTAGGGGCACAAAGAACTGTTCCGTTGCAGGACCAGATGTTAAGTTAAATAAAAAATGGTTAATTTAATAACCTATCTAATATTAATTTAATTTTAATAGAAAAAGGGGCTTCTTTTGGAGGAAGAAGAAGATTCTCTTTACAAAACATATGTTTATTTATTGCGGATTCCACTTTTAAGTGGAAATCGACTATTGTCGATCTTCGACTTATTTTCTAACGAGCTCTTTATCCTTTTATTTTATTTTTAAGAGATATAAAATAATCGTCAGTGCAGTAAGATAGGACTATTTTTATTATTTATAATATTCAAATTGGTCAAATATGACACCAAAGTTTATTGACACTTTCCTGCTTGAGGTAAAGGTCCTTTTAGGTACAATACCTGGATATTTAAGAAATGGGTCAATGGACCTGAATTGTAAATCCTTCACGTAAGGTCGGTCGCTATTGTTGCGGCGCCTCAGCTGGAGGGCGGAAGTGAGAAAGCAAGTGTTCACGAGCTGTTTTGGAAATACAAAATTTTAGAAGACTCTTAGGTCTTACTTAACATCTAGAGAATTTTGTCTCTCTTTCTAGCCATCAATGGGCAGATGTGCTCTCAACAGGGTATAGAGATTTTCATCTCTAAGTCTCTTGCATACAGTCTGGCAAGCAGGGGCGGATCCAGCGAGGGGCGAGGGTGGGCGATCGCCCCCCTGAGCCTACAAATATGTTAGCAAATACCGCCAAAAATTTCCTTTTTTTTTTTTAGAATTTCAAGATAATATTTCTACGATCGCCCCCTTCCCCCCCTAGGTAGCTGGCTGGATCGGCCCCTGCTGGCAAGTGATGTAAAGATCGTAAATATTTAACCTCTGATTCTGTTAAACAATTTACAGGGTTTTACTCCTGTAGTTTCTTGAGAAAGCGAAGGCAAAATTCCGAGAATATAATATTTCTTGAAAATGGAGATTTCAGCTTTAGAAATAAAATTTTATTTATAATTTAACGCGACGAAATGAGGGACTTTAACCTTAAGAATAATCGGAGGCTCGGAAACTCGGAGACTGTCGAGAAATAAAGTCTAAGATTTCATTAATTTGACAGGCAAAGATCGTTAACGATAAGTCTCTTTTCTTGACAGCTTCAGAGTATACTATCCAATTGGGTGTTTCCTACTGATTCGCCTCTGTGAATTGTGATTTTCAGCTACATGATCCAGAACTCCGTTTTTCTGATGGGTTGCTCTTTTTATAGTCTCACTCCAGTTCTCCCTTCTCGACCTTACGTAACGTCGTCGAAGAGAGAGTTCCTGCAGTCTGGGTTATATCGTTTCTCCTGTGGGATGCAGCTTTTGAGAAGGATCACACAGGAGATACTACTTTTGCCTATTTACAGGCAACCCTTGCAACTCTCTAAACACTAGTATTGTTTTTTTTTTGTTATTGTAAAGTGTGCGAAATCCCAAATGAGCTTTTGTTGTACGTGAATTTATCCTAAATCCTCTACTATTCATAAAGAAAGACTAATATTGAACTATAATACATCTATTGGAAAAAGAATCGTATAATGATTTAAAAAAGCAACTGTTCAGATGGAAGCATTTAACATCTCTTCATATTTAAAATTTATCAATATGTACAATATTCAGAGAAAGTTGCATTCCGAAATTTACGACTTTATATGCTTAATTATAGCGGGATACGATTCAAATGTGATTCTCCGAGCTCACAAAGTATTCAGAGATAACGATGTATATCTGAACTTCGACAAAATGAAATTGGCTATTAGAATTGGCGCAGCAAAGGTTCACCTTAACAATCTTTTTGGAGGCGATCCGATCCTTGGTGAGTAATAATTTGATGTCAGTTTATCAATCGAACAGGCCTTAATTTTAAAACTTTAAAAAAGACGGATGGTATATAAAGACATGAGAATGATAACTGGATAAGTACTACTTTTCAAAAAATTTTGTTGAACTGTTTAGAGTAATTAAGGATACTATCTATTAGTTATACGTGAAAATCTTTTCTCCTTTTACTTGAAAAAATTAATTTTAAAATTATGAGAACGACAACTGGATAGGGTAGGACTATCACAAACATGTTTTATTATTTAACCATATCCAGAAATACGTATAATTTCACACGATCACAGAAATGGTGTGCTATTCATGAAACAACTATGATCGGTGTGTATTATTTTGCTATATTTCTGTTTATTCAAATTCATCTCCTCCAAACTTTTCAACCATTTCTTTCGCTCACTATTCACTATATTTTTTTCTTTATATTTTAAGCTTAATCTCTCCATCATTTTCTTCCGTCAAATCTCTTATCTTCCCTGGCTTTTCCTATGTGTGTCAAAATGAGACAAATGGGATGCAAATGGGGTAAAAATGGCGTAAACATTATGAGCAGAGTGGTGTAAAATAACGGGGGTTACTATTTTACACTATTCTGCTCCCATTTTTACCTCTTCTAATAATTATCCTTCTTTTTTTTTCTATCACCTATTTTCTATGATCTGCTTCTCCTTTATTTTGAAGCCTGTCATTTGTACAGAAATAAAATGGCGGCTCGGCCCGCTATCTTGAAAAAGATGCCAAAAATCTTTTTTCAAATAACTTTTTTTTGTTTCATCGAAAAATAATAATAGTTCCTTCCATATTTGTAAAAAATTAAATTTTCTATAAATTGCTTCTGTAACATTTTCCCTATTGTAAGTTCCTATTGTAAAAATATATAATTCACTTTTCATACATAATAATTGAATGAAGCGTGTTCTTATTGTGGTTTCCCCAGTAAGTCTAGTCGACATATATAATCCATCTTTGACCTTTTCAAAATTTATCTCTACGCAATTTTTGATTCTTCCCCAGACATTTTGATGTTTCCATTTATTCTTGTCTTCCAACTCGTTCTTCTTGATGGTCCAGGTTCGCTGATTTCGTCTTCGATTACACGAATTAGTTGAGTTTTTTCTCCTCTTCCGTATTTTCTTTTTCTTGGTCCTTATCTCCTTAATTGTCAGCCTTCATAATCTCCAATATCTTCAACAATTAGTCGACAATAGTTTCGCTTTTTCCATTATATGATTCATCCAAGATTTTAGGGTCGTTCTCACACGAACCTCCGATGCAATGAATAGAAATGATGGAGCACTTCAACCCTGCTTTTCTACAGCCGCGTGCTGTGCCGCATTCTTTCTTTGGCAGAAGAGGAATTTCAGAAGAACATCTGGAGCAGGATCCTTCGTTGTCCTGTTTAGAGTGAGTCCATCCTTAGTTGACTTCCATTCCGAGTCTTCTGGATTTTTCATAACACCGCACCTACTCTTCATTGCTGATCTCATGAATTGTTGATACTGGAGAGAATCCAAAGAAATATCTGTTCCGTATAGATCCATATAGGGCATTTTAGGATTTTTCTCCAGCTGCAGCAATGACATCAGGACAAACAATCTTTTCCTTGCAAACTTGAACAGTCTCCTTCAAGTTCTCAGAATTTTTTAGGACTTTCCGGAAATTACAATCGATATTGCTGATCCAGGTGTCGTGTTAATTTCATCTGAGCGAATGATAAATTGTAGAGATTTGTTTTAAATGATGATAAGTGACATACTTCAGACAACAGTAACTGCAGGTTTGTTTAAAAAAACACACATTCGACGTTTCGAGAGCCAACGAACACTCCTCATCAGGAAAACGTTAGTCCAACTTCTTGAAATCAAACAAACTGTAAATTTAAATAGATTAATAAAATGTTAAAATTGACAAAAATTATAATTCAAAAGTTTGGATGATTTTATTTCATTTTGGATTCTTAAAAAACTGACATAATTGATAAATGAGGTTATGCAAATATTATCTTGAGTTAACGTTACCTGTGTTGACTTTAATATCTTTAAAAAATTCTTGTGTAGTAAAAAATTAATATGCCTCATTTTTTATGATCTCGGTCATCTAAATTATCAATGAAACGAATGTTTAGACCTGATATTTTGCAATTAGCGATTACCTGGTTCAAGATTGATATTATATCTTTATTGTCTTCGCTACTCCCTCTACCTTCTCTTCATTTTAATATATCACCGAATCGATCCCACACTCTTCGTCTAGAATCTCTCCTTTTCTAACCTGTTCTTGTACTTTTCCCTTTGCATTGTTTCTTTGCCCTTCCCTTCCAGAGAACTAAAAACTTCCTGATTTGAATCCCTTTTTTATTTTTGCCTGTATTTTCTACTTGACTTGATTTTCTCCTCATAAATTCTATTATGTTGCCATTACTCGTCTAACCCGATCTCCCTAGCCTGTCACAAATGCCAATATAAACTCTCCCTTTATTTCTACTAAAAAATTCTTCACTTGAAAAAATTTTCCGTAAACTTTTCCTATACTTTCACCTCACGTTTTCTCACGAAGGTACAAAAGTGTGAATGAAAAATTACCGTTACATCATCTTGTATGCAGATAACGTAAATCGAATTGTTTATTTAAAATAGCGTTTCTGAACACTGCCATTAACATTCATATAAGATCGTAATAACTAGACTCCTCGATCGAAAACCTAATAAACAATGTTCTTCACAAAATACCAAAATTTCAAAGCTAGGCGTGCGGTTCCTTACCGAACTGCAACTTTTGTATTTGACGGGCCGAGAATAAAAGCGGCGTAGAATTAGTAGAGGAGCGAAAAGGAATTTCGAAATTTTAAGCGGAAAAACGGCTTGAATGAGCGCCAGAGGTAAATAGGATTAAAATGCGCAAAGGGGAGAAACGGTTTAGACGCCTGAACCGTTTCTCCTCGCAGCCTTAACTCAACCCGTTTTTCCCCGCAGTCTTTTTTAAATCCATTTTACGTCGCACCAAACAACCAATGCTTATGAGCTTACTCAGAAATGACTTCCTAAGACCTACGGCAGCATATTGCCTCTAATGTTTGATATTTTGTATATTCTTAAAACCAAAAATTATTATTCTCTCCTTAACAAGCAAATTTTTTCAGATTAATCCCAATGGAATTTCTGACATCACAGTAATTCATCTATATAAAAAAATGAAGATACATTAAAATGGTTTACCATCATAAACACGAATTCGTTTAAAAAAAGATTAGAATTTATTTCAATTTTCCGCTTTTTTGGGAGTTTAGATACAATCCCATTTTTTCCCAAATTAAAAATATTACTTTTAACAAAAAAAACTAACTTTCAAGAAAACTGTCACTTTTAGAGCGAGCGCACCTCAATTTTCTAAATTTTATATCTCAGAAACGAGACCTTAATCGAACAAACGCTGAGACAGTTTTTTCGTGAGATCTCAAACAACACTTACACGTATTCCCAGGAAAATCCGTGTGGGACATTACGCGGAGCCCCCTTGTTAGCATAAAGCTGGGAAATGGATAGGCTGCAACAGAATTTCCCTCTTCCCTTTTCAAGCTCGGAAAATCACCTTTGTTAATACAAAATTTGATTTTTCTGATTTCTCATTGTATCTTAAACAAATTTTGTATTATTTTGTAATTTTTTTGTGTGCAGATTTTCATTTTTAAATTGATTAAAATGAAAACGTTAGTTTCTCCATTATTTAAAAAATAACCAATTTTTCCTCTATGGGGAGGCAAATACATTCTCTTTGATAATTAAAAAACTTTTCCAGCTCGAAAAAAATAAGAATAATTTATTTTGTGATTAAAACATTTTTCCCGCTCGAAAACTGCCAAGAATAATTTCTTTTATGATTAAAAAACTTTTCCCAGCTCGAAAAATATCAAGAATAATTTCTTTTATAATTAAAACATATTTCCAGATCGTAAACTACCAAGAATAATTTCTTTTATAATTTTATAATAACTTTATGTCTCAAAACTATTATTTATTTGAAAAACTAAAAATTGTGGAAAACCCCCGTCTAAACTAAATTGCTCTTATGGTAAACTTACACATGCCCTTAACATTAATTAATATATGTGCGATCATTTTTCTCATGATTTTCTAATTAATGAAAAAAAATTGGATTTGAATATCGCGCGTATTTTGGAACTTCCGAATCCGGTTATATATCACCAATCAAAATGCGAGTAAATCTGTCTCAACTCTACTTAAAGATCTCTACTCGCCGCGATATCTCTGACTGAAAATGGGTGACTCGAAGTGGTAATTTCAGTTTTGGAAAGAGAAGAAAGTCGGCCTCAGCCATGTCAGGTGAATACGTTGCTTTTTTAGTAATCTTCGTTGAGTTTTCGACCGAAAGTTCATTGGCAATGATAGCCTTGTGAGATAGTGCGTTTCGGGTCTTTGTCAATCGTTTAAAATAGTACGAATTGATTCGTGAGACACAGAAAGTTCAGCGGCTATCTCTCTCAAACGTAAATGATTATTTTCGTTCACCATTTCCTTCACTTTAGCGATGTTAACTTTAGTTGAATACGTTGATGGCCGACCAGGGCGAGGCAAATCTTCCACCACATCTTGGTCGCTTTTAAATACATTTTCAGCGATAACGCAGATGAAATTTCACTTGCTATGCAAAAGAGACCAATTCTTTGTTCGATATTCTTATCCATTGAAAAAATCGTGAATCACACTTGAGATAAACTGATAACATCAAGCACTGTGAACAAAAAACTACGAATCGCGCTCGAACTTCACGTCAGTATAGAGGACAGTGGTGTCAAGTTAACGTCATGAAGGTTTTCGACAATCTCTTTATGCGGGCTTTTTGAATTATCAATTCCCGGTGCTTTACTGAATTAATATTATTTACATTGGTGGTTTAATGTTAGAAAAACAGTAGTTTTATTAATTGTGACTTTATATATGGTTTACGAGAAAGAACAGGTGCACATTCGTTCTTAATTAGCAAGTAACTGGTGGAAAACACATCGCGCAATCGTAGTCGAATAAATGAGCTTAAGCTACTTGACCGAAGGAAGAAAAGCACATTAATTAAAATTTCCAGGAGAGGATACAATTTCAAGAGCTCATTCTTTCTACAACCTTCTCATTCTGTAAAGCCATGCAATCTGCCCGAAAATTAAGAACCTGAGCTGACTTAAGCCAAAAACTGAGCTGCTTTGTTAACTCCTCCTTCACTCGAATGACTCGAATCGGTTTTTGCAAGAAGGATTATCGATCACGAAGGTTTTTATTGTAAAATAAGGTAGCCATGTTCATATGGATGTTCATAATTGAAGTTCCTAGTATTTCTTGCTCATCTTGATCAACAATCTTTAGATGTCCTACGATTGTCAGAGACCAATTACTTGCTGGTTCAGTCAAACAGTTGGTTGCATGCCATCAGAGAGATGAATTTGATCCTTTAAAGTGACGGAGTGGCCTGGAAACTAATGAGCTCGGATCTGAGTATCACGCGAGCCATAGCTTGGGACAGCTTTGAGAAGTTTTCCTAGTAGCTCGGCCCTGCAAAGCTTCATTTTGTATCAATTTACCGCTTTAATTCTGCCTACCTTTGCATTGACTAACATCAGATTAGACTGGTGAGTGCCGTTTTCGCTTCCAAATTAAAGATAAACATCAGCTGAGTAGGCTCTCTGTGAGGCACCAGAGAATCCATAAAATTTCCACGGAGCGGCATAGTCAGAGAGGTCTTAATACAACGTGGGATCTTGATTTCTTTTGTGAGGCTCAGTCGTCTCTTGGCGCGATTGAGATCCACAAGACTTTGAAAGTAACTCAGGTGAGTTTGCTGCCTATTTGCTTGAGACGAGTACTGTTGAATTGAGGTTGGAAATCAGCTCCTTTCTTTTAATCTCAGTAAAGTCTCCACCAGCAATGATGTTAACACATGTGTTCTTCAATATTTCAGAATCCAATGGAAATCGTTGTACATTGCTTGCCAGTTAATTCACTATATGGATAGCCAACAATGGTGCAGCCGTATTATCGTATGTGACAGTAGTGAGACAGTAATCTTACAGGGCTTGAGTTTGCTGTGGTCTCCAAACTATCCTCTGAATGTTACAGTCAATGTCGTCTACATTAATTTGAGGAAGCATTTTAATAATTTCGGCGGTGAACACGTACTCAAAGAGTGCCTATCGTATCACAAGTACTCAGATATGCTTTTGAATTTTCTGTCGTAAATGCATCAAATCATTCTCTGATGTACCTGAATTGGAACGTGAATGTCCATTGAATACTACTCTGATTTTTGCAGACTAATCAGTTTTTCAATGATAATATGGTGAGACAAATAGTAATAGTTGTCAACCTGAAGATCTTGTTTGTTTACGGGCCTCGTGTGATTTAATGAAAGGTTTCTATCATGAATTTCTCGTAGGCTTCTTTAGATTAGGTTTGTCTTGAGAGCCGTTTCGCGTTTCACAGAAACGCCGAAACTGCTGTACAGGGAGACACTCCCAATTCATTTGGAGACACTGATAAGGTCATTCTTGCTCTTTCTTCTTTAAGAAGGTGCTTTTTTAAATTTCATCTCATTCACTAAAAAGTTGCAATTAATTTCTGAGAGAGTAGTCTTCTACAGCATAAAAGAACACTTGCAGAATCGATAGTATCATCTTCTTGGCGATCTACAAGACCTCCAAACCCAACCCAACCGAAACATGTATTTAGTGCAGTGGGACTGTTTTAAGGATTTTGCTTTAGGCCCTCACGTTGTGCATGACCGGAGAAATGAAAACCCAAAAAATATTCGTCGCGTATTTTAAATTATATTCTGGGTCAGCGAGCACAAGGTCTCTCAAGAGTGGCCAGTCATTGAACTCAAATCTTTTTCCCGAAGGAAATGGATAGGAGATTTTATGACTAAATGTTCCACTGAAAGTTCGAACTGCTAGTTTCGGGATGGTCTGAGTAACAAATCAGTCTAATAACTACAAAAACCCAATGGTGAATACACATTCCAGTTGAAGAGATATCACAGTTTTGTTTTGGAGTTTCCTACTGTTGAACTACACGTGTAGTTTTCAGTGTACATTCGTACCCAGAATCCAGAAAGCCCTTAGTCAGAATTAAATTTCCTTCAAAAAAATTGAGTCTTATTATATATATATAAACCATTTGGTTCGGTTTTGATTCCTCTAGAATCAAACCGAAAGGCCTATGACAAAGACACCGAACGCATCCTCGGGGCGCAGATAGAGGGTCCCTGTACCAAGGGTTTCTGCTGAATATGATTACGAAAAATTAATAGACAGTCGCGGACAACTGTCCAGGGGTGGTCCCGAAGGAATTAACCCCCAAGCGGAGGTGTGAAAA
>JAAAKG020149583.1:0-10025 GCA_010014905.2 Druon quercuslanigerum
AATTTTTACAACGACTTTGAATATTGAGGAGCTCGTTTTGTTATAGTCACCGTTATTACAATGAATTTGAATTTCCCATTTTGAAAGGAAGCTGTAAAAAACAAAATATTAATAAAATATAATTTGATGCGAGCACTGAATTATCCTTCTTGTAAATATATATATTGCCATGGTAAACCAAGATGGTGGACCTTTGACGTCGCGCGGCTTGAGCGTATTCTCGTACCCTGGATCATGCCCGAGACGTCAGTCTTGTGCTCACTACCCGTTACAGTAGTCTGTACCCTTTGCACTACTCCGCAACCGACCTCACCGGAATCCGGAAATCAATCTGAAGCCATCGGACCTCTAACAATCTGTTCTCGGGGAAACCGACGAGATTTTCCGGCGCTTGTGGGCCCACAGATCCCACCTACTTTTGTAAGTTTGTTTAATAAACCATATTTTTATTTGAATTTGTTTTCTTCTTATTGACTTCCCTCGTTCTCTCGATTATCCAAATCCCTCCCATTTCCTTTTAATTCACGAGATTGGAAAGGAGGTGGAATGTCGAGAAACAAAGTGAAGTCAATCATAGGCAGCAGTATGAATAAAAAAGGGTTTATTCAACCAACTTATAAAAGTCAGGGGGGGCTGCTGGCCCATAAGTCCGTACGGTAGCGGGGTGCTTGTAACTTCGTAACAACTAATTTTTGTAATAGATTTTGTAGTGATTCTATAATTTGAGCAAATTTAGAATTTTCAAATATTCTAAATGTTCCTCAAAATTTTTTGAGAATTATGGTGTTATTCTTTTGTCCATCAGGCGCTGGAATGTAGCAAGAGCATTAGTTAGTCCAAATGGTATCCTTTTAAACTGATACATTCTTTTGCCGGGGACATGCACGTTTCTAACCTTAATGCATCTAATATTTTCGACATTATAGGAATTGGTATCTTTCATTGCCGGTTCGTGCATTTTAATTATTTTCGATTCTATCGCATACTTACAATTTGGTAATTCTGGTAATCAGCAAATGTTTTTGCTCATAATCCATTTCTAAACCTAATCTTTCTATCATATCGTTTCCGATTATTCCTATCGATCTTAAATTATCTGGTACCAGCCTGAATAATAAGTATTTTTCCGTATGACCTACTTTGATTGTAATCAAAACTTGTCCTGTAGTTTTGAATTTCTGTCCATTTGCTATCATCAGTGTATCGTTTTTCGGTTTTTAATTTCATAGGCGAACTCTTTAATTGTCTTTATTAATTCTTCACCTATGTATAAATGAGTTGCACTGGTATCAACTAACACTCTGAATTTATAATCTTTAAAATCTATCATAAGGTGAAATTTTGTTTCGTCCGAATCTTCTGTGTCTATATCGAGTAATTCTGACGGTATTTGGTATCTTTGATTATTATAAGCCTTTAGTAACCACCGCTTGCGTTTCCCAGGTCTGAACTATACCAGCCATCTCGTCAAAAATGCCCTACTTTCCCGCAATTGTGAAATGTACCTCATATTTTTTATAGTTATAGAACGTCGAAAATTGTGTTTCGATGAAAAAAAGGCTTTGCAACGGTTTTGATATCACAGATTAAGGTCGAAACGTCGCATGATGTAATTTGTTTAAATTTGTATTAAAAGATTGACTCGGAATACTCCTTGTCCTTTTTATTTCCAAATGGATCGTAACAGCAAAACAATGTGAACTAATGTTCCTGTTGAGGCTATTATTATTTTTTATGAACTTAAATTAAAAAATATAGGATACCCGTTTGGAAATCTTGGTTGAAATTGCCTATTTTATTGATTTCAATATTATTTTGACTTTTATCATTTCCTTCATAATTTTTACTTTTAATATTATCATTGTCATTAATTTACGATTTTTAAGGATCTTTCATTTAAATATGCATCTTTAAAATGTTCAATGAATTCGTTCAAATTTTACAAATTCTCTCGATTAACCTGGTACCAACTTAATGGTTTGTCTTCAAAAACTGCGTCTAATTTTTTTTTGTATCTCTACCTCGTTAATTTTGTAACTTCTTCTTTACCTTATTGAACTATTCAAAAAATATTTTGGCCTTTTTTAAGTCTTATTTTTGAATTTAATGGGCCAGTTTGACATTATTTGAAAAGGCGTCGAAATCATTCCGAAAGCAAACAAAGTTGCGGGAATTTCTTGCAAATTATTTAAGATCATCTCCTCTCTTTTTGTCGATCGGTGTCTCTACGTCTATCAATTCTACCTGGCAAGTCTGTTTGTAATTAAGGCAAATTTGATTTTTCTCAGAATTGATTGCCTTTGCACCGGTTTCGGAAAGGAGTATCCGTCCCCTCGGCCGCTGCTTCTATTGTTTGTTATTTTTTTCTTGCACCTGTTAACCCGTGTCTTTGCTCGTTCAATTATAAATTTTTTTCTTCAAAATGAATCGTATTTTGTGTATTTCGTGATTTATTATTTTGATTGAATAAATTTTGCGTTGTATTTAAAATTTTATCCATTTTATCATTTAAATTTCTTCGGAACGTTCGCAACGTTTGGAACTTTTTCACCATTCCAAAATCCTTTATTAATTTTTTTCAACGAATAGATTTCAAAAGTTTGATTATTGATTTTCACGTTTTCTCTTTCTTGCCTCTCTATCTCTATTCGTAGTCTTTCCCGACCTAATCCTTATTTCTTTGCACTTTCTCTATATATTATTTCTTTCTCCTTTCTAAGTGTTTCTTCTCGTTTTAACCGACTCGATTCTAATCGCTCTCTGTCTCTTTCTAATCTTTCAAGTTCTTTTATCTTGTTTACAATTTCTCTATCTATTCTACTCGTTTCTAATTCCGGATTTTTTAAAGTGCTACTATTCTCAGTATCTACTCTCCAATTTCCTAACATGTTCTCGGCATTGGGAGACACCCTGCCAATTTCATGTCTAGGTGGGGTATGGTGTTGTTTGTTTGAGATTGGGGTACTCTCTGTATGTGTTTGTGTCTGAATTCTTATTCTTGAGATTGCACCTGTGACACTTGACTTGGCTGTACCAATTCCTCTTCTCTAATTTCGTTTAAGACCTATTCCATATCAATATTTTCGTTTTCTAACTTGCTCGCATTTGCTTTTGCGTTATTTTCTTCAAGCATATTTTTCGGAATAACATTATTTTCTCTACTATCTTTTACATTCTCTACAGGGTTTGCCATTTTTGGAATAATTTTTGCTTTCCCCGATCTTGAATATATTCGCTTTTTGTATTTTTTACGGTTTAGCTCAGGGGTACCTAAGTCTAAGTAAAAACCAACACATAAACTCAAGTGACCGTCTCGGTTTTTACTACTGGGGGGTGCATTTGGCCTGACCACGTAGCGAAAGTATTTACTGGGGCGAGAAAGCTTGGGGTTGCTTGAGTTGCGTCACTCACTGTGATTTGGCGTGTCAATTTCTGTGACTGACGCCGCTTAGCTTTTCTATCTTTCGTACTTTTTCTCCTAGGTTTCTCTAGTTTTTTTCTATTGCCGAAATTCATTTTGTCACTTTTATGTTTCTGAAATTCATTTTCACTTTTGGCTCTCTAAAAAAAATTGTAATTTCTAATTTACTTTGTTTTTTTAAACCCCATACTTATCCAACCCTGCTTAAGAGATGCTTAAGGTTGGTTAAGGTTGCTGCTTAGGATTGCTTAAGAGACACTGTTAAGAATGACAAAGAATACATTGACACATTGTATAAAGTTTTACATCCTCTAGAAGAACATGGGGTTTAAGAAAACGTAAGAAAGTGCGATTTTATGAATGAAGAAATAGACATTCTGCCCACAGCAAAAAATAAAAAGTAATTGTTATTTTTCTTAGCGCTTGTAACTTAGTATGAACGTTTTTGCCGGACCGCACACATCACTTAAAAACTTTATATGATCTGACAGAAAATACAGAAAACATATTGAATATCGATTGTGATAAAGCGTATGAGTGGTTAAAAAATGAGATTGTATCCACTACAATTTCAACAAATTATGATCCATCGCAGGAACTTGTACTGGTGTGCGATGCTTCAAAACATGGGGACTCCGCAATCTGATCGCACCGTTACGACAATGACGAAGAACGTCCTATTGCATTTGCGTCAGAATTTATTCCAAAAAAGAGATAAATAGAGCCATCATTGATAAAAAGGCTGGCTCTTTAGTATGTGACTTTAAAAAGTTCTACGATTAACTTCATTTTATACATTTGTATTATTTTATCATGATTAATAATTTCCTTTTTAATCGCCATTTAAATAAAAATCAGATCTACCATGAAAAAATGCATTTGGTCAATAAAATTTAATTTATTTTAAAGAGCAGACCACCTTTATCTAAATTTTAAGTAACAAAAAAATTTTTCCCATGAAGAACTTTAGGAACTGGGCAAGTTGCAGGTGGCGGATAACGAATGACCTAAGTTTCGTTTCACTAAATTGTATATTACTTCAAACGATTTAACGAGACGACGACCACCCAGTACGAGCAATACCGCTGATAGGGAAGATACGTGCATCCGCGACGATTCATTAGGCTTCGAATAACGAAACCATTCGATCGAATCTGAATGAAAAAGTTTCGACACTTTTACATCCAGATTAACTATAAAACTCTTCAAAGGAATATGGAACCGCACCTGTAATTCGGCGTTTGCCTCTGTGGGAACCACGCCCAGTTTGACAAAAATTCCAAATGACAATAGTTTTTCCTTATACACTCCAATCTAACAGAACCAAACTCTGTCAATGTTTGACTTATATCGTTCAACTTAAATTTTTATAGTGGTTGCACTTGAGAAATAATGCCCTATAAATAAGATAAGGCATTTTTTCGTCTATTTCTGACTTTACGTTTCTGAGTTTAAATAAGTATTTAACTTTTTCACTCATTTCATTTGCATATAATGTAGCAAATACTTGATTGCGTGCAACAAGTAAACCTTTGTATGCTCCAAATATTTTTTCATTACGTACATAGTGGTCTCATTTTAGTACCACTCAGTTAGCCATTTTTAAATTCACAATTTTGCCATTGGCAACATTTTTGGTGAGCTATTTTGAAATTGGCAATTCTTACTTAAAATCTGGATGCAGCGACCAAAAAAACCCGTAATCAGCATGTCTTAAAAGGTGTACGAGTATTGTAGGGGAGACCACCCTACAGAAGATAATCGTGCACGATAATATATTTATACCACTCTGATCTCAAAATCTCAACTTTGACATGATTTTTCGGCTTTCGTGGTATAAAATACTGTTCGATACTTTTGTGAAAGGTGATTTTTAGCGCACGAGACTTTTCTCACTCGCTTCGCTCGTACGAAAAACGTCTCGTGCGCTAAAGGTCAAAGTATCGAACACAGCAATTTCGTGATTGCGAATTATCTTTTGTAAAAGCTCCTTAAGCTTTATCGAACACATTTTCATCACGTATCTCGCGCTTTGCACTCGAGTTTATCCCTGACATTGTATCTCATTTCCATAAATGTATATTATTACAATTTATCACATACATTGGTATTAAAATATACGTAGTTTCATTGTCTCGTTACAAAATTCAGATTTTATCATTTGCTCATTTCCAATGTTATTTTTACGAATTAATCATTACACATGCGGTCTACACAGCAGAATGTTTTTTAACTTCTACATTATATCCCTGACCTCAGTGACGCAGACTTTCTCAATTCAGTATTCTATCGCATAGTGTTCTACATCGCAGTTGTGGTGCCCTAGACTAAAAGAGTCTCTCAAAGCGTAAAGGGTTGAGAGTCTAGTTACAACTACAGTCCCACGAAACTTCGATTAATGTGAGTTGAGGCGGGAGGGGGGGGGGGCTAGTTTCAACCGAGAGTCATAGCTGCGGTTAGTGTTTTAGAATAGTATAGTAGAGTAGTTATAGAAGTAGTTTAGTATATAGTATAGTAGTAGTTTTTATTAGAGTAAAGTATAGTAGTTAGTATAGTGTTTTTATAGGGCATTCAAAAATTAACATTTTTCTTCTCTTGACTTTTTTTCATATTATTGCGTTATTTGTCTTATACTTTTCATTTTCGTGTGTTTTTTGAAATTTTCTAAATGCTATAACTGGTAATTTTTGGTTTTGTTAAAAAAAGTCATCATGATAAATTGTTCGTAATTTTGAATACTATGAATATCCATGCAGAGAATTTCTTAATTTTGAAAAATGTGGTCTCAAAAATATTGAAAATGGGCTTACTCTTTGAATTTTAATCCATAATCCCTGGTTAACGAACTTGACAAAGTTATCGTCTTTTTAATTGAATACAATTTTGTTCTTTACACACTTCATTCTGCTATTAATTCTGCATTTGGCATATCTTTAAAAACTTTTAAAAACTTAAAAACTCTACTTCAGGACATTAAAAGAGTGTACCTAAGGATAATCTAATAAATAATTTTTTTTAAATTTCTCGTGAACACAGCCAGGTGTACATACATACAGTATTTCTACGAAGGATTACGATTGTTACAGTCAGTCTGACCCATTCTTATAGCGGTGCGTCTGAATTTTTTATGTGCAAAATTAATATACACTTTATTACAATTTTCAATATTATTTTATTTTGCAACATTTGTAAATCGTATCATTAAGTAAAACTTTAAATGAAATTTTTAAAGGGAAGAGAAGTTTGGACGAAATAAAATAATCCGGTGGCCACTATCACTTCTGTATGCACTAATAGGTCCCCGACATTACCCTTTTTTAAAAGATCAAAAAAATTCCCCTGATTGCGAATATCTTGCGTAGTTTTTCGAGATCTGGATCAATTTTTTACGCAATTTTTTTAACTATTTCATTACTTATTTACAAAAGAAGTGCATAAAATAATTTTCGCATGGCTGAGCAAAACTAAATCTTTTTGCGTCGTCCACTTTTTCCGTACGAAGAACAGTTTGCAATGTACAGCGTTATAAAAAAATGCTTTTTTAACATACTTATCATATTTGCCCAGTGTTAAAGAGTTCATCTCACTGGAAGGCTGTTTTTTCGGATTTTCGAAATTTTTGTTTTGCTAACTACTAAGAGATAGAAATTTGAACTTATAAAATATATTGAGTACTATTTCCAAAGTTTATCTATATTTTGTTAGTTCGAAATCATCGCTCAATTATAATTTATAACGCTGTTTAGCCACCCATCTCGAAAAAGGCTCCTTCATGGTACTCACGATTTCGGAAGTTCTGCTTCTCAGAAATAAAAAATTTAAACGATGTTTTAATCTGTGAGCTAATGGTTACAGAAATTTAAAAGATATAAAGATATTAACCATTACCATTTTTCATTTTGTTAATTTTATCGTAGACAATATGACTATCTCGCGTAGCATTAACAATACCTGCACCTTATCTTTTATGACTTATTATTATTAACGAAAATTCTTAATTAAGAAAACCAATTTTTTCTTGTTTTTTTGATTAATCTCTGACACCAAGTGAAACTTTCCACGCTGTCGATATTTTCTCGTACGACCAGCCATTATTTATTCACAGCCTTCTAAACAATATATTTTTAATAAATCTGCGCTCCCCTATAATTTACAATTTTACAATCCACAATCTTACCTTTTTTTAGCATTATTCCCCTGAGCTGGATATGTACTTTTCCAGACTAATGTACTATTTATCAACTTTACTACAATAGGCAGTGAATTAAATATTTAAGTAAAAAAAACGCTCATCCTTGCGACAAAAAATTGTTTCATGACTTGAAAATTGTGGATTTTGGGGCTTATGCTGGTTACTGAGGTTCATTATTTATATCCATAATTGATATAAACAATTTAGCAAGAGAGATTATGAACAGTAAATTATGTTAATAATGGTAGTTAAAGGTTTTAAAACAATTCTAAGTAATATTATGACACTGGCATAAACAGTGTAAAAGTTTCAAATTTTTCTGAGCAATAGATTATGAGTTAATACTGTGCAAATATGGCAATTTGATTGAAAATGCATTTGTTTATGACGCTGTATATTCCGAACGACTCATCGTACGAAAACAGTGCAACACGAAAAAAGTTTTAGTTTTCCTCAGCCATACTAAGAATGATTAAATGATTTTTTTGTGTGAATAAATGATGAAATTGTTAATAATAAATGTTTAAACAAAAATTGACCCAGATATCGAAAAGCTATTTAAGATATTCATAATCAAGGTACTTGTTTGAACTTTTGAAAGAGTAAGCTCAAGGTCCTATTAGTACATAAAGAAGTGTTAGTAGCGACTGAATTCAAATGAAAATTCATAAAGAAGGAAGATAGTAGAAGACTATCAAATCCCTTCCTTGATTTCCTTTGCTCTGCGTAATTTCTTAAACATTTAAAATAAATTTTCAAGGCTTTCGTTTTCGGTACCGATAGCAGAGTTATGGTGGTTTTTTGTTCTGTAGTTTTTTAGCTATCAAGGAACGGAAAAAGAAGTGAGCATCGTAAAAATTGTGGTACGTAAAGAAGGTATTGGTGAGAGGCTGATGAGAGTAAGATTGAAGGGTATTGATGAAAGTGTATTTGGTGGAAACAGTGAAAGATAAGGACTGATTTTGAGATTAGGTTGAATATTGCGGTGTATAGGTTTAGGTGACGAGGAAGTGACGTGTTTAGAGTCTTTCTCAGTAGATAAAGTAGGATTCCTGTATCACGGACCTCAGAGAGGCCAGCAGATAGGCGTCGTTAGCGAGGATAATGGGTCGAGAGTAAAAGTAGTGGTGACGAGCGATACGAGACGCATCCCGGTGCGTCTAAACCAAATTTAAACGAAAGGTCTTTGCATATTATTATTATTATTATTATTACACCATTCCCTTTCGGGGTAGGCGTAATAATACATTTTTTAACAAAATGTGATGATTTGCGCTTAAATTAAAAAAATGATATAAATTATATGTTATAGAATGTAAGGGGATCTGCAAAGTATATTAATTCTTAAGAAATTATTTTCAAGGTGAATTTGATCTATTTTAAGGAACAATATTCACGATTTTCTTATGATTTCGTGTTTATGAATCATTGATCTGCTACAATTTAAATAAAAACTGCTCTATTGACATCTCTTCATTGCCTTCAATTAATAAAGATGTGTTAAAAACTATTTAAAAGTCTGGTATTATGTGAATGTAAAATTTGTCACATGATACGAAAGCCATTATTCAAAAATTGTACAGAAGGGAATGTGTCCACTCTTCAAAAGAATACTAGTGATACGAGTTTAAAGCCGATTAGAAATAAATAAGACAGTAGGGCGGGGAAAAAATATACGTGGCAGATAAGCTTGTAGTCGATAATGGACGTTGCAAAAAGTCGAAGCCTGGAAAACTGTGCAATTGCTGCTTTGCATTAATCGCACAAGGGTAATTTCACAAGTGCACTACTTCCACCCTCTTTGGAAACCTGAAGTCGATGGTGCAAAAATCAATTCCAGCAAAGAGAGATCAAATTTTTTCTTCTCGTTTGAAGAAAAAGCCGTAAAAAGTATGAAAAGTTGCACGATGGCTCTCTCACCACGTGTTGGAAAGCCTCTGCGAATCTCCGTCGACCCCTAGAATAAAAAAATTGATAAAAAATCAATCATTTCTATGAATGATACGCAAAAGATTCATTTTTTAAAAATAAAGTTGTTCGATTTCAAAACTTTTAAGACCAAAAATGCCTCAAATGCTAAACAAAAAGTTGTTCATTGCAATAATTTGGATAGCTTCATTGAGTACATCAAGGAATAGCGTCAAGCTTCTCGAGTGAATTTGAAATTTGGCATCGATAGTGGTGGATATTTCCTAAAGCATTTCTTGTAAATCTAATCAACTGAAGATTAATTTAACAATTTGCAGATTCTTGTGTGAAGAGGCTTTTCATTCTTGGTCAACAACGTAACATATTATATATATATATATATATATATATATATATATACATAGAATCAAACCGAATATAGAATCTCTAGAATCAAACCGAAAGGCCTATGACAAAGCCACCGAACGCGTCCTCGGGTTGCGG